>CAUYPK010002344.1:0-11221 GCA_963574355.1 Loris lydekkerianus | reverse complement strand
TACATGTGAAACTTAGTAAATGTAGAATATAAATGTCTTAACACAATAACTAAGAAAATGCCAGGAAGGCTATGTTAACCAATGTGATGAAAATATGTCAAATGGTCTATAAAACCAGTGCATGGTGCCCCATGATCGCATTAATGTACACAGCTATGATTTAATTAAAAAAAAAAAAAAAGGCTCAGAACCTGTGGCTCAAGCAGCTAAGGCACCAGCCACATACACCTGAGTTGGCGGGTTCGAATCAACGCTGAGCGCCGCCAAACAACAACAGCTGCAACCAAAAATAGCTGGGCGTTGTGGCAGGCACCTGTAGTCCCAGCTACTTGGGAGGCGGAGGCAAGAGAATCACTTAAGCCCAGGAGTTGGAGGTTGCTGTGAGCTGTGATGGTACAGCACTCTACTAGGGCGACAGCTTGAGGCTGTGTCTCAAAAAAAAAGACAGTAAAAATGTTCTAAATCAGGGGTTGACAAACTATAGTCATCAGACCAAATCAGGCCGATGCTTGCTTATGTAGATAAAATTTTATTGAAACATAGCTATGCCCTTTCACATACTTATTGTCAATGGTTGCTTCTTACAACAGCAGAGGTGAATAGTTAGTTGCAACAGAGACAGAGCCAAAAATATTTACTATCTAGCCCTGTATGAAAAAGGCCTGTTGACTTCTCTTCTGGATTAAAGTAGGTTAAAGAGGCTTGGCGCCCATAGCTCAGTGATTGGGGTGCCGGCCACATACACCAAAGCTGGCAGATTCGAGCCCAGCCCAGGCCTACTAACCAACAATGACAACTGCAACCAAAAAATAGCCAGGCGTTGTGGCTGGCGCCTGTAGTCCCAGCTACTTGGGAGGCTGAGGCAAGAGAATCCTGTATAAATAAATAAATAAATAAATAAATAAATAAAGCAGGTTCAAGAGACTTGAAAATTAGATGCAATACCTAACTCTAGCCTGTATCCTATACTAGAAGGGAAAAACTATATAAGGAACATTTTGGACTGTCTAACAAAATGGAGTGCAAATAATTGGTTAGATAAACGTATTTTATTTGAGTGAAGTGTAGAAATTTTACTTCTATTTAGATGATGCTTTGCCTTCATTTAAATATCATCTTTAGTATCAAATGGTTTCACATTTTTGTGGTTTTTAAATACTATTTACACTCATTTATGAAAAAAGTAGCTATACGATCATGTATACGTACATAAAAACACTGGAAACAGAATTCTATAACAAGCTGTATTTAAATTTTATAAACACACAAATAGGCTGGGCAAGCTGGCTCACGCCTGTAATCCTAGCACTCTGGGAAGCCAAGGCAGGTGAATTACTTAAGCTAATGAATTCAAGACCAGCCTAAGCAAGAGCAAGACCCAGTCTCTTAAAAACAAACAAACAAACAAACAAAAAAGCAACTAGCTGGGTAATGTAGCAGGCACCTGTAGTTCCAGCTACTCAGGAGACTGAGGCAAGAGCCCAGGAATTTGAGGTTGCTGTGAGCAACCTACCAAGGGTGGGTACCATGGCACTCTACCAAGGGTAACAGAGTTAGACTCTGTCAAAAAAAAAAAAAAAAGAAAAGAAAAGAACAAACATTAAATAAAACACTGATTATAGAAAGCAGAGAGAAAAATAATTTTCATTTTCATAAAAGAGCAGCAGCACCCTCAGAGAATAATCAAATCAATCAGTAATATTCATCTATACAGCATAACATGTACAAAGGAAAATTAGTGATTGTACTGATTTTATTACTTTTACTAAGCGAATTTATCTTCTCACATTGAATGCTAAGAAATAAAACATAATCTGAAGAAAAATATGTCCTCATCATTATTCACAATAAAAAGAGTCTGCTTCACTCTGCAGTCCTGGGCATACTGTATAATAGGGAACACTTAATGGTTCAAGTGGATCGATGTACTTTTTTGATTCTGATTCACTAAATAGAATCTCATCCATTATCTGGTGACTGGGTCTAACTCCATGGAAGCTGGGATAGACGCAACCATTTTTGCAGTATCCTCAGATGTCACTAATTAAGAAAAGACCCAACCAAGAAAATGTAACAATCGATTGTCTAAAAATTATATCTATGGGACCTTTCTTTAGTGTAAGTCAGAAAAGGGCCCTTTCTATTCCTGTGTTCTAAAGACTGCTGGATTGACATTGAGTTCTATAATAAACATAAAATACACACTGAATCCACTTTCAGACTAAGAAACTTCCACAACTTGGGCGGCACCTGTAGCTCAGTGGGTAGGGCGCCAGCCCCCATATATCGAGGGTGGCGGAATCAAACCCAGCCAAACTGCAACATAAACTAGCCGGGCGTTGTGGTGGGTGCCTGTAGTCCCAGCTACTCCGGAGGTTGAGGCAAGAGAATCACCTAAGCCTAGAAGTTGGAGGTTGCTGTGAGCAGTGTGACGCCACGGCACTCCTCTGAGGGTGATAAAGTGAGACTCTGTCTCTACAAAAAAAAAAAAAAAAACTTCCACACCTTGTCTTGATTCTTCAAATAATGGAGCATGTTCCTTTTATCTAGGTTGACAATTGTCCTGTATTGGCATTGCTGGTGGTTGTGCAACTCACCACCAAAGGTAAACAATTAAATTGAACCACCTAGTAGGTGTTACAGCAACAGATGATACTTTCTATTTTTTCAAAGTCTAAGTTTGCTCCCTTGGTCTGTTGTAAGGACAAAAGTAAAAAGTAGACAAGAAACTTTGAGACAGGTCTCAAAGCATGTCTTGGAGCATTATCACTCACCACTTTAATAATAGGTGTTCTCTGGCACCTCAATAGCATGGAGTCCTTTAACACTTGGTAACTTTTTTTTTTTCCAGATTATTATATAGGTACAAACAATTAGTTTACATTGTTTGCATATGTTAGATAAAAGTCCAACTTGTAGTTGAGCCCTTTACCCAGGATGTGTGCCATATACCCCTACATTGCACCTGTTAGGTGAGAGCTTACCAAAGTCTTTCCCTCTCCCTCTCCTCACTCCTTCTTCCTCATTTGAATTTAATTGTGCATTTTTTTTCTTGAGTGGGAATGTAATAGTTCATCTACTAGTTTCATATTAATATTGAATGCACTGGACACTAGTTTTTCCATTCTTGTGATACTTTACTTAGGAGGATGCTCTCCAAATCCATCCAGGTTAATACAAAAGATGTAAAGTCTCCATCTTCCTTTATAGCTGAATAAGACTCTCTGGTATACATATACCAGAGTTTATTTATCCCTTTATGAGTTGATGGGCACTTGGGTTGTTGCCAAATCTTGGCAACTGTGAATTGGTGACTGAATGCAATAAACATTCCAGTGAAAATCTTATGATAAAACAATTTTTTTTTCTTCTTGGTAGATCCCTAGTAACGGGATTGCAGGATCATATGGAAGGTCTACTTTTAGCTCTTTGAGGATTCTCCATACTTCTTTCCAAAAAGGGCTCTATTAGTTTGCAATCCCACCAAGACAGTGTAGATGTTCCCTTCTCTCCACGCCCACACCAGCATTTGCAACTTTGGGGCTTTGTGATGTGGGCAACACTTGGTAACTTTTTATTCAGGATTCAGTTTAGGTGCTGGTTTTCTGGACTGTCTAGTTCTCTCTGCTATCACTTCAGGACAGTTTCAAAGACAGGTTCCTCTGAAAGCTGCTATCACATGATTTATCAGTTTCATATTTTTTTATTCAGTCATCAAATATGACCACTAAAGCTCAGGAGGAAAAAGCCAGTCTACTATTGGATGTACCCCTTTCCATTGACCCTTCTTCTTCCTCATGTTCCAAGATTGCTTCTTTTATCATTCCCTTTCTGTTTAAATAAATTCCTTCAGCCAATCTTTAAGGTAGGTCTGCTAGCAACAAATTCTTTTAATTACCCATCATCTAAGAATATTTTCATTTCCCTTTAACTCCTGAAGGACAATTTTACCAAATGCAGAATTTCAGCACCTGAAAAACATTGTACTACATGATTTCTTGGCCCCTATAGTTTCAGATGAAAAATGTACTATTATTTGAATTGTTCAACATATAGGAAATGAATTATTTCTAACTGCTTTCAAGACTTTTTCCTTTGCCTTTAGATTTTAAGAGTTTAATTATGATGCATTTTGGCATAGATTTCATTGAGTTTACCCTGTATGAAGTTTACACAGCTTTTCATGTTTTTAGATTTGTTTCTCTTGCCAACTTTGTAAGTTTTCCACCATCACTTCCTTTCTCTCCCTTTTTCCCTCTTTTTGAGACCATCACCCTAGGTAGAGGGCTATGGTGTCATCAAGAGATTCTCTTGCCTCATCCTCCTGAGTAGCTGGGACTGTAGGTGCTGGCCACCACACCTGGCTAGTTTTTCTACTTTTAGTAGAGACAGGTCAGGCTGGTCTTGAATTCCTGAGCCCAAGCAATCCTTCTGCCTTGCCCTCCCGGAATGCTAGGTTCAAATATTCTTTCAGTATTTTGTCCCATTCACTATCCTTTCCTTCTGGAAATCCAATTATACAATATGAATGCTAAAGATTTCCTGTTATTGGCCCATGAGTCTCTCTCTCTCTCTCTCTTTTTTTTTTTTTTTTTTTTGGTAGTTTTCTTTCTCCCTGTTGTTTAGATTAAGTGAATTCTATAGCTCATGTCCTTAAGTTTACTCATTCTATCTTCTGTCATTGCTACTCTACTATGGAGCCTGTCCAGCAAGGTTTTTCTCTTTCTTTTTAATTGCTTTTCAGTTCTAAAATTTCCATTTTTTTTCTTTTAGTGACAGGATCTCACCCTGCTGTCAAGGCTACATCATGGCTCACTTCAACCTCAAAACTATCCTCCAGCCCCCTGAGTAGATGGGACCCCTGCCATTGTGCCCAACCAATTTTTTTTTTCATATTTTTTTTGTAGAGATGAGTCTGGCTCTTGCTCAGGATAGTCTTGAACTCCTTGGCCTCAGCAATCCTCTTGCCTCAGCCTCCCAAAGTGCTAGAATTACAGGTGTGAACCACTACCCCAGCCCATTTGGTTCTTTTTAGTTTCATTTCTAAATTCGTTCTAATTACTTTCATTTGGTTCTTTGCTAAGATTAATTTTTTTTGTTTTGGAATAATTTTTAATTGATTTTAAATCAATTTTTATAACAGTTGCTATAAAATCCTTGTCTGAAAAATTCCAACATTTGATTTATCTTGTGTTGGTGTCTGTTACCTTTTCTGATCAAGTTGTGGTTTCCCTTATTGATGGTATGACAAGTGATTTTTTTTTTTTAATTAAGTTTATTTATTTTTTTGTTGTTGCAGTTTGGCCGAGGCTGGGTTCAAACTAGCCACCCTCGGTATATGGGGCTGGCACCCCACTCACTGAGCCACAGGCACCACCCGACAAGTGATTTTTTTATTGTACCTTGAATATTTGTCTATTATGTTAGGAGCCTCTAATATAGGCTCCTATTAAGTTTTTGGTTTTTTGGTTTTTTTTCTAGAGACACAGCCTCAAGCTGTCGCCCTGGGTAGAGTGCCATAGCATCACAGCTCACAGCAACCTCCAACTCCTAGGCTCAAGCGATTCTCCCACCTCTCCCTCCCATGTAGCTGGGACTATAGGCGCCCACCACAACCCCTGGCTATTTTTTGATTGCAGCCGTCGTTGTTTGGCGGGCCCGGGCTGGATTTGAACCCGCCAGCTCAGGTGTATGTGGCTGGCGCCTTAACCGCTTGAGAGTTATTTTTTTTTAATGGTAGTCACTCTATTTAGTTTTACCACTCAAGTCTTTTTCTACTTTTCTAGGCTATTGTTTCAATGATGGATTAATTTTAAGAGCCTCTGTGGTGTTATTTACCCTGCTTTGTTTATCTACCACCCACAGGTCCCTGCTAGTGCTGCCTGAGGGAAGAAGCTCTAGGCTTAGCTCTCAGCTTCCCCAGTGTCTCTGAAGTGGAAACGGCAAGGCTTTAGGAGACAAAAAGTTTCCCAGTATGGACCACCTGCTGTAGATATGTCCCTTTTTCCAGTTCTACCAACCGACTGATGTCTGTAGGTAGAGAAGAAGTGGCTCAGGGTAAAGCCAAAGACTTTCTGGACAAGGCCATTTGTTGTGGCTATGTCCTTTTTCAGGTTGTGTCCACCCTGGTATCTGGGCTAAAAGGAGAGTCTCAAATCCATAGAAAAAACAATAGCCTAGAAAAGAGTCTTCCCATACTGGACTGCTTGCTATAGCAGGGTCTCTATTGCCAGTTCTGCCCATTTGTCTTGGTGTCTCTCAGTGGGAAAGCAAATTCTCAGAACAGGCAAGAAAGGAGGGCGTTTCATCTTGCCATTTATATACAGGGTTAAGGTTATGAGTAGGGCTAGAGTTCCCAATTCACCCTCTTTGCCCCTTGCCAATGCTGTCAAGCTTGTCAGATGTTTACAGAGGCATTTCTAATCGATTAAAGGGAGGAATGAGCCTACCATATTCTGCTGCTAGAGCAAAGAGATCAGGAAACGCCCGATCTAGGTGACCTTCTGCTGGGTGGGAGGATGCAAGATGTTTTGTGGTTATATAGTTCTTCCAATCCTGTGGTCCCAAATCAGCTCACCTGTCACATTCTGAGGTTCTGTGTGGACATGGATCTGGTGGTAGAGTGGGAGATACTCTATTCAGCCTACTACAGGTGACTTCTTTATGTCAGGCATCCCACCAGATGGCCTGGATATTATTAAGGATAAGTAAGATCCCCATAATCTCACAGTCTATGGAGGAGGTAAACACATAAATAAATCATTATTACATATAACTCCATGAGATAAATATAAGTCTTGATAAATATGAGACTGAGATCCAGAGAGTATGAGGTCACAGATCTGGTCCACTTAGCTGTGGAAGTTGGGGTGTGCCTCTCTGACAAGGTGACGTTTGAGTGGAGACTTGGAACAAGAGAAAGCGTTCACTGTAGGAAGGCTGGAGGGTGAATGGGGGTGAAGACAAGGAAATGGGGCAGAGACAAAAGCCAGCACGGAGGCACTGAGTCAGGCATATGACAGCAGAGGCTGCTGCACATGACAGCAGAGGCTGCTGCAGCTGGTGCTGGTGCAAGACAACGTAGGAGTGAGGTGCTTATTGCCAGAAGAAAGAAGACATCTAGTTCTTTTATCAATTCTAGCATTTTATAGTATCTGAAGTTTTCTAGGTATATACCCACATAGTCAATAAAGATAGCATAGACTCTTTCCACATTTATGCCAGCTATTTCGTATTCTAGTCTCAATAAATTTGTTAGCATCCTAAGACAAGGATGCTAATATCCTTGTCAATGTCAAGGAATAATGACTACAACTTTCTTTTCAAGTTCTTGATTTTAACAGAAATGGTTTCGCACTTTGCCATTTAGGTTAATATTATGTTAAGCCATGTGAAATTGTTGTTTTATAGGTCTATAAAGTTGAAAATTGGTGATTTCATGTGATTCATTATAAATGCTTGCTCTTGGCTTTTACACCTATTTCACTTAACATTATTATTAGAAATAGCTGCTAAATGTTATCAAATGTGTATTCTTGGCATTTAATAGGTAGGTTCTTGTGATTTCTTATAATATTGTAGTAGACTGTTACATTGATAACCCCAATTCCCAGTATTGTCACCTCTTTGTAGTTTTCTCCCACACTGACTTGGGGGTATGCATGTGGCTTCAGCCGATTGGACATTAACAAAGATGATGCAATTAGAACTTGATAAGCATTTTCACAGTAGAATTAAGTCTTCTTAGAACACTTCCCTTTAGAAGCCAGGCACTATGCTGTAAGGAGGCATGGGCTATGCTACTGAATGATGAAAGGTCTTTATGAACTTCCCAGTCAAATACAGTAACATGAGTGACTCAGTTTCACCATGTAGGAAAAAAACTTCCCAGCTGAGCCCAGCCAAACCATAATGTTCACAAGTAATAATACAATATTACTGATATTTAAAAAAAGAATAGCAGCACCCATAGCTCAGTGGGTAGGGTGCTGGCCACATGCAACGAGGCTGGTGGATGCAAACCCAGCCTGGGCCAGTTAAAACAACAATGACAACTGCAACAACAACCAAAAAAAGCCAGGTATTGTGACGGGCACCTGTAGTCCCAGCTACTCGGGAGGCTGAGGCAAGAGAATCACTTAAGCCCAAGAGTTTGAGGTTGCTGTGAGCTGTGATGCCACAACACTCTACCCAGGGCGACAGCTTGACACTCTATCTCGAAAGAAAGAAAGAAAGAAAAGAAAAGAAAAGAAAAAGAAAGAAAGAAAGAAAGAAAGAAAGAAAGAAAGAAAGAAAGAATTCTCCTTTCAGATGTCCTTGTACCAACTCCAATATTTATAGTTGTACTTGGCAGAGGAACAGGGAAAAATGAGTCTATACTATCTCAGTTGTACATGAACGTAACATATAATACATATTTATATTGTCAATAAATATTTAAAAGCATGCTAATAACTTAAAGCAATGCTTGATGCTACCTACCTTCACAGAAGATTTACATTTGCTTCTAGTAAGCAATAAAGCTAGGAGCAGACCTCTTTAATCCAATCAAGGATTGAGGTAATTTGAAAGCGAGGCTTTAGCCTTTGTGAGAGCTGATCTATTTTGAGTTCATCTTTAAGCACAGGGTATAGCCCATCCTTCAAGCATGCCCAACTAAAAGCCTAGGGAGTTGTCAAGTTCCTCTTCAAAATTTTGGCTCTCAACCTTTTTCTGCCTTCATCACTCTCCAAAGCCTTCAAACAGATTTTTTTTAAAGTATTTCCAGGTTTTCTACTTATTCTCAGTTGAAGCACTAAACTAACTTCAAAAAAGCTATTCTACCATTGATAGAAATGAAAATCTCCCTAGTTACTTGTTTTATAATATAAAAATATGTTCTTACTCATCTTACAGAATTCCTGCCCCAATCCGAAATAAGTCATTTTTGTAAGGCACTCTGGGTTCCATTTAGTGGGAATTATTATTTAGAAACAGAGTCTGGCACCCAAAGTGCTACATGCTACCTAGGTTAGTTTCTGGAATTTTTCAATAGAGAAAACTAGGAAATACATTTTCAAAAGAGAAAAAAACATCATGATTTCATACTGACATCTCCAACTCACATTTAGGATTCCAAAATTCTCACCCAATTCCTCTGATCCTACCTTTGTGTTTCTCTTTTTTACACCAAAACCCAGGGCCTCAATCCAATATAATTATCCACTTGCTTTACTTTATAACACACACTCCAGAACAACACCACCAAAATACTACCACATGTAGAATTACTAAAAACAGTTTACACACTGGCCAGGCATAGTGGCTCATGCCTGTAATCATAACACTCTGGGAGACCAAGACCAGCCTGAGCCAGAGCAAGATCCCATCTCTTAAAAAAAAAAAAAAAAAAAAACCAGGTGTTGTGGTGGGCACCTGTAGTTCAAGCTATTTATGAGGCTGAAGCAAGAGGATAACTTGAGCCCAAGAGAGCTATGATGTCACTGCACTCTACCAAGGGCAACAAACTGAGACTCTGTCTCAAAAATAAATAAATAAATAATTACTTAATTAAATCGAATTAAATTAAAAATAATAAAACAATTTACAGGCACAGTGCTTATAGCTCAGTGGCTAGGGCACCGGCCATATACACTGAGGCTGGCAGGTTCAAACCCAGCCAGGGCCTGCCAAACAACGACAACTACAACAAAACAATAGCCAGGTGCTGTGGCGGGCAACTGTAATCCCAGCTACTTGGGAGGCTGAGGCAAGAAAATTGCTTAAGCCTAAGAGTTTGAGGTTGTGTGAGCTGTGACACCACAGCCCTCTAACAAAGGTGACATAGTGAGACTCTGTCTCAAAAAAAAGAACAGGCTTGGCACCTGTAGTGCAAGTGGCTAGGGCACCAGCCGCATACACCAGAGCTGGTGGGTTCGAATCCAGCCCTGGCCCACCAAACAATGACAAGCACAAACAAAAAGAAGCCAGGCATTGTGGCACATGCCTGTGGTCCCAGCTACTTGGGAGGCTAAGGCAAGAGAATTGCTTAAGCCCCAAGAGTTGGAGGTTGCTATGAGCTATGATGCCATGGCACTCTACCCAGGGTGACAACTTGAGACCCTGTCTCCAAAAAAAAAAAAAAAAAATCGTTTACAATATCTTTACGGTTCTTCATCCTTAGGGATATATGCCACTAAAAACATACAATCAAATTACCATGTTTCAAAGTCACTTGAAATACCGTCCATGTGCTTCAGCCTCAATATTCATTTAGGATCGCTTCTTTCGTTTTGCATTTGATTTTTACAGACTGCCTCTCATTTTAACTTTTTATTTATATATATATATATATAATATAGAAAAGCATTAGTCTGGTTCTAAACCTAAGCCACAAAACAAAGTGCATTCAGAAGTCTAGCTTTCATCCCTGTTTTGTCTATCCCATTCCCTCCCACTCCTTAAAGTAACCACTTCTGTTAGTTTTTGGTTTATCATTCCATTGGTATATCTATGTATAGACACAACAATGTATGTTCCTAAATTTGTAGATCCCCCTTCTTTAAAAAATGGTAACAGAAAATACTAATGTTCTGCTCCAGTATGGTTTTTTTCTTCATTTAACATAGTATTCTCAAGATAACCCCACATCAATATACAGATATTCCTCATTCCTTTTTATAGCTACACAGTACTCCACTGTGTGAATGTGCCATACTTTATTTAGTCCTCTAATAACACAAGCCCAGATTTAACTGCCTTTGAATTGTTCTATAATTTAGTTCACATAGAAATTCAAATAGTCTCACTGTGACACCTAGATAAGCTAGTATTCTAGCCTTTGATGTCACAGCTTTAAGCACAACTGTATAACACGAAACAAAATACACTAACAAAGCCCCTACCAAACCCCTGACACAGGGTTCTCAAATGAACATCAAAAACACCCACAGAGAATGCCCACTAATACATTCCTTCTGGTAGGATGTTTGGAGAATACTTAGAGACCTAAAAATAGACCTGCCATTGGATCCTGTAATTCCTTTACTAGGTTTATACCCAGAAGACCAAAAGTCACAATATAACAAAGACATCTGTACCAGAATGTTTATTGCAGCCCAATTCATAATTGCTAAGTCATGGAAGAAGCCCAAGTGCCCATCGACCCACAAATGGACCAGCAAATTGTGGTACATGTATACCATGGAATATTATGCAGCCTTAAAGAAAGATGGAGACTTTA
>CAUYPK010002342.1:0-11959 GCA_963574355.1 Loris lydekkerianus | reverse complement strand
GCCCCATGATCATATCAATGTACACAGCTATGATTTAATTAAAAAAAAAAAAGATAAAAAAAAATGTGGGTGAAAGTTTGAACAAATTCATTAGCAAAGAAGATAACAAAAAAGCACGTGAAAAAAATGTTTAACATCATTTGTCATTATTTACACCATAACACAATTCTATTCCCAGCTAAACAATCAATTATGAAGGCCAAAAAAGGAGTATTTTTCAGATGGTAAAAATATATAACCCAGTTATAACCTAAGAATATGGTGAAGAGGGAGAGGGAGGGGAGCAAGGGAGGAGGATGGGCAGAGGGAGGGTGATTGATGGGACTACACCTGCGGTGCATCTTGCAAGGGTACATGTGAAACTTAGTAAATGCAGAATATAAATGTCTTAACACAATAACTAAGAAAATGCCAGGAAGGCTATGTTAACCAGTGTGATGAAAATGTGTCAAACAGTCTATAAAACCAGTGTATGGTGTCCCATGATCACATTAATGTACACAGCTATGATTTAAGAAAAAAAATTTTTTTAAATCTCAGTGCATTGCTTGATGTAAGATATGATAACTTCTGACTGAATAAGAACTTCTAAATCCCTCTTCCCATATTCATCTCAGCATCAAAGTCCTAAAGCAGGCAAATGCTGAAGGCCATAACAGAGGCACCCCTTGTGCACACGACTATATGGCAAGGCATGACTATTTCTGCAACCAGTCCCAGGAAAGGGCACAAGAAGCCAAACTTCAAGGAGCTCATTTACTAAGAAAATGATAACCATGATTCCAGGTATCTTTCAGGCCCCTCTCCACCTCTTAATCTATTTCCAGAAGTCACAGAGGTGACCTCGCTTCAATATGAATTTTTTTTTTTTTTAAATTCTGAATTTCCTAGGATATCTATGGAGTTCAGTAACTGTCAGCAAGCTAATTTTTTGTTTTCTTTTTGAGACAGAGTCTCACTGTCACCCTGTGTGGAGTGCTGTGTTGTAACAGCTCACAGCAACCTCAAACTCTTGGGCTTAAGTGATTCTCTTGCCTCAGCCTTCCAAGTAGCTGGGACTACAGGTGCCTACCACAAAGCTTGGCTATTTTTTGGTTGTAGTTGTCATTGTTATTTGGCAGGCCTGGACTGGATTCGAACCCGCCAGCTCCAGTATATGTGGCTGGCACCCTAGCTGCTGAGCTACAGGCACCAAGCTAGCACTAGCTGAATTTTAATCAGCCCCTGCAAAAACCCATATCCCCATTAGCAGTCATTCTCCAATCCCTTCCCCTACCCAAACAACTGCTATTCTACTTTCAGTCACTGCAAATTTGCCTATTGGGGCACTTTATATAAGTATATGTATAATACATGGCATTCTGTGCTTGGCTTCTTTCCTTTAGCATAGTGTTTTCAAGGTCATCCATGCTGGTACTCATACCAGTACTCATTTTCTAGAGTGAATAATATTCCACTGTTTGGATAGGGTATTTTATTTATCCATTCATTGATTAACAGAAGTTTGCACTGTTTCCTCCTTTTGGTTATTATGAATAATGCAGCTATGAACATTTGTGCACAGGTTTTGATGTGGGCATGGTTTTATTTCTCTGGGGTTTATACCTAGGAATGGAACTTCAGTGTTATAAGGTAAACTCTATGCTCAACTTTTTTAGGAGCTTCCAAACTATTTTCCAAAGCAGCTGTATCATTTTACATTGCCACCAGCGTCCAAAGGCTCCAGTTCCTCCATATCATCACCAACACTTGTTATTGTCTGTCTTATTGATAATAGCTACCCTAGTAAATGTGAAATGGTATCTCAGACGGATTTGATTTACGTAACCTCACTGACTTAATGATGTAAAGCATTTTTCTATGTGCTTCTTTTCCACTTGAGTATCTTTTTTGGAGAGATGCCTATTTAAACCCTTTAACCGTTTTTTTTTTTTTTTAAGTGTTCTTTTTATTATTGAGTTGTAAGAGTTCTTTATATATTCTGCACCAGACATGCAAAAAACCATTTTCTCCTGTTCTGTACATGGTCTTTTCATTTTTTTGATGGTGTTCATTGAAGTCAAAACTTAAAATTTTAATGAAATCTAATTTATGGATTTTTTTGTCACCTGTCCTTTTGGCATCATATCTAAGAAGCCTAATCTGAAGTCATGAAGATTTACTCCTATGTTTTCTTTGGAACATTTGTTAGAGTTTTAGCCCTTATTTTTAGGTCTATGATCCATTTTGAAAATGTTATATATATATATATATATATATATATATATATATATATATATATGGTGTGAGGAAGGGGTCTAATTTCATCTTCTGCATGGAAAAAACCAGATGTTAAAGATATATTAAATAATTTTCACTAAATTGTATTTTGCTTAATGAAGTGTGACAATATGCCATGAACATACACGTAAAGTCATTCATTCATTCAACAAACATAGGCGGCAAGAATAATGTTTTGAGACACAAAGTGATGATTTTTCTTTCTCTATTTTTCCCTCTCCTTCTCAACATTCAAGCAGGTACAGGCTCTGGGCTTCCTTGTCTAGGAAAGATTCATAGCCAAGTGGTTCTCTGCCTTTTGTTTTCCCAAACACCCTAATTCTAGGACCACAGATTCTCAAGGCAGTTGACTAATTACACTGTCCAGAAGAACAAGGGAAAACCGGCTTTCACCCTCTTTCAGATTAAATAGGGAGTCTGAGGTACTGCTGAGAGAAATGGCTGTGGCTGTATCTAATATCACATGCATTCCCAGGCCAGATTCTCATACCCCAAGTCTGGCAGGAGGCAGTAAAGAGTCTCTAAACTACAGTGGCTTATAATGGGAACAATATGCCAGTGACTGACTACACATCTGAAAGGATCACCCAACCTCTACACACACACGTGCATACCCTATCCTGAATCACCACGTACTGTGCAACCTGGGCACACGCCTAAAACTGCATCAGATCCTGAAGAGCCAGGAGCCATTAGGAAACTCTAGAAGCACCAAAGATTACATTTTCTTCCCACCAGCAGGTTTCTAGAAAACAGTTACATTCCCTGTACCCTTGATTTTAGGGACTGACATTCATACCTGCCACACAAATACTGAGAACCTAGCCAGGTAAGAGCAAATATGCACCTGTGTGTACGCCTTGCGCTACACTTTTTGCAAATACCGCATATACTCGAGTATAAGCCGAGTTTTTTTCGGCACAAAATTTGTGCTGAGTTCGGGTTTTTCAGCACAAATTTTGGGCTGAAAAAACTCGGCTTATACTCGAGTATATACGGTATCTCTCATTTAGTTAAGACTCCTTTCTCATGGTAATCTTCTTCCTTATAATGGGCTTTTGATATTCAGAGGTTCTGAGTTGGCAAGAGACTTCCCCAAGGAGATGTATAGCTAGTATCTGTTGTGACTCGGATATGAACCAGAGTATACCCAAGTCCAAAGCCCATTTTCATTGCCAACGTTATGACTCCCAACACATGAAGTGGTCAATGTGAGTACTGTCCTTTGATAATATAATATATGCTGGGCTTAGAGTTTTGGCCCATTTTTCTAAGAGCTGGGATGGAATCAAGTGAAACCAGCCTTCACTAATTTAATGTACCTGCTGGTAGAAGCCTGAAGATGAAAAGGATACAGTGGCCAAATCGGCTCCCAAGTTTCTGGGACCCAGAGCTTTGACTGCATCTGTCAGGGTGTGCCAACCATTTCCTCTAAATAGTCGGAATTTCCAGTACCACTCACACTGTGTCTCTGTGCATCAAATATATGACATAACTGATTGGAGGTGGGCAGGAAATACCAACATGTCTATCTATGTGTGAAAGAAATAATTTGGTTATAAGTAAAATGAAAATGTTTCTTATAGGGAAAAATCTCATAGAGCTCTTTTGCTTTGAGATCCAGTCACACAATTTGGTGCCTAAGAAAGTATTTAAAATTCTTGCCTGAAGCTACCTAAAAACAGTAAAAGGAAAATAAGTTGGTTGTGGCCAATGAAATGTTAATAGTTTCTCCTTAAGTATGAATCTACTGAACAAATGCTGAAAATGAAAGAAGTACACATATAAATGCTATAAAAGAGCCATGATTTATATATTTTCTACTACTGCTTCTGATATTTGAGCTTTAGCAAATGATTTAACCAAATCTCAAGTCCCACAGAGAATCATATTGAAGCATAGATAGAAATAGAAAACACATAGATATTTAAATTATAGGAGACGAACATCTCTTATTTCTTGTCCTTTTGTGAAGAATAAATCTCTCCTCATTTGAGGTATATAAGCATTTAACTTCCATTTTCTCAAATACAAACTTAATTTTAGAGTTCAGAATCCCTTGTAAATGGGATTCCAAGAGGTTAAGTGACTTGTTGAATGTCATTTGCTCATTAGAATAAGTAACATTAAGGTTTCTAGTAAGTGGGAAGGTACTGACCTAGGAGTGGGGGGATTTGGATTCTACCTCCTACTCAGCCATTAATGAGCCTTTTTGCTTGTGGTTAGGCGGTTTTGAAAAACCCTTCCCTCTCTGAAGGGGCCATAATTCTGTGCAGATGAGCAGGGTAGTTTGTCAGTTTGTTGTTTTTATAAAGTCAATCTCTTTCTTAGCAGTTATAATGAAGAGTGGTGTGTGTGGTGGTTACAAATATGGGCTCTAAAGTAAAACTTCCAGCTCTTGCAGTCCCTCCTGGTGAAAACCTGAACAAATTAACCCCTCTGCCTCATCTGCAAGGTGAAGACTGGAACAGTATGCACTACAGATGGCCTTCACAACGATTGCATTAAGTAACATATGCCGAGTGTTTAACACAGTGATTGGCACATAGCAGGTGCACAGTAAATAAAGGCCGTCATTAGTATTACCATAAAGGAACCAGAGTTGGTGTCTTAAAGTGGGTTATAAGGCATTCTTTGCTCCAAGCAGATGCAGCCCAATTGCTAAATCCCACATCAAGGCAGGATGGAATTCTCTATAGCTATGAGTCTGATTTTAAACAAAGAAATTAAAAATAAATTTTCTATCCTCCCTTGCTGACAGTGACAGCCAATGATACGTTTAAATATTTGTCATAATGTAGGGCCTCCAGAAAGCTCTTTGTGGGGGAGCCTGCTTAGATGAGATGGCAGGAATATTTTTGCTGTTTCCTTCTTGTCCTTTTTTTTCCTGGAATGCAGAAGCAATGGCTGAGATGTTGGCAGCCTACCGTGATCATGAGGGAAGGAGATAAAAGACTTCCAGAGACTCAGTCCTCAGCCATTATATCAATGACCGCGGGCTTCTTGTTTCATAAGGAAAATAAATTCATGTACACTATTATCAAAATTCAATTCCTAACCTACATACCCTTCAAAATTGATTGTACTTTTCTATCAACATACATTTGCAGATATTCTTGGTTAGCCACATTGCCCCTGGCCAGTTAGGGGTTCTAAGGTAGGTGCTTATTAGCAGTCACTCACATTTTTTCAAAAATGTCCAAACTGTCCTCAAAGGCCTTCCTACTGAAAGTGTGGTCAGTGGCCCACAAGCCGGCATTAATATCACCTACGTGCTTGTTATTAACATATAGTCTCCAGCCTTATTCCAGACCTACTAAATCGGAGCCTGCATTTTCCTGGGATTCACACTGATTTCTGTACATATCAATGTTTGAGGCTTTGGACTAGACCTCCAGGTTCTGCTCTGCCATCCTCTTAGACACTGCTGTCAGAATAATCTTACTGAAGCACTGATAATCATACCGCTCTTCAAGGGCTCCGGATTGCCTGCAGACCAAAGTTTAGATTCTTTCCCCTGACAATCAAGGCCTTCTGTGATCTTGTGTTGTCCTGGAAATGTCCATCAAGGTGTCAGCCTTGAAAGTAATAAGTAGACGATAAATAATTTTCTGAATACACACACACAAAGTGAGTTTACCTGAGAAACAAACCTTCCTCAATTCCCACTTTACCACTGTAAACACTGGGGGTACAGTGGTACCAAAAAACAAGCATGGTATCTTGCCTTCAAAGAACTTAGTGACCAATTAGAACAACAGGATTTAAAATAGAAATTTAGAAAATTTAATGACAAATTACAAGTGCCGAGAAAGAAATGAACAGAGAGCAGAGACACAGAGTAAGACAGAAGACTGTATCATCCAGAGCGAGACAGGTCTTACCCTGGAAGGATGCTCTAAGGATGGGGAGCTGGTCCAAGCAGAAGGACCAGCAGGTGCAAAGAAGGCCCTTCAGTGTGTTTGAGAATCAGAACAAGAGCAGCTCTTCCCAGAAAATAGATATTCAGGGAGAAAGGTGGCACAGGGTACCCCTGAAGACTCCCTGGGATCACCCATGAGGTACAGAGTAGGGCATGCTGCAGAGTCGCCGTGCACCCAGCCTTGGAAATCAAACCAAGCAAATTCGAACGCAGCTCCCACACTTGCCAGCTCTCAATCAACTCCCTTGGCCTCCAAGCCTATACTTTCTCAGGTATAAAGTAGGGTTAAGAACAGCACCAACTTTGACCTTACCGTTAGGGAGATTATGTTGTAAACCTCCCCAGCACACTGCCATCACATCAGCGCTCACCTGAGTATTAGCGGTTTTATTATGACGACGATAATTATTACCATTAATTATCGGCTTTCGGGCAGAAGGCGCATCCCTGATATTCCTGCCCCCCCTGAGGCCTCCCGACCCTGCCATCCCAGGCAAGCTCCCCCGTGCCCCGCCACCGTGACCCCAGAGCGGGCGCCACCGCCGGACCCCCGTTACCTGGGGCCAAACGCGACTTGTCGCCACCGTGCGTCCTGGGGCCCAACCTCCCTCCCGGATGACTCCCGACCCCGCAGCTGGCGCGGCGGCGCCCCCAGCCCAGCGGGCCCGGTCGGTGCGGGATGCCTCGGCGGGGCTGGCGGCGGCGGCCGCGCTGCGCGCTCCGGCGGAGGGGAGGGGGCTCCGCGGCGGCGGCGGCGGCGGCAGCAGAGGCAGAGGCGGCGGCGGCGGCGGGCCCGGCGGGGGGCAGAGCCAAGAGGCGCGGCGGCGGCAGCGGAGGAGGAAGAGGAGAAGGAGGAGGATGCGGGGGGCTGCGGGCGGCAGCGCGGCCCTGTCCGCAGTGAAGCCCGCGGCACCCAGGGCGCAGGGAGTGGCCTTCGCCTCCTGCGCGCACCATTCCTGAGATGGCGGCGGCGATGGCGCGGCAGCGGCTCGGGGAACCGAGAAAGGGCCGGCGGGGCGCGGGCTGAATCCGGCCAGCCTGGGAGCCCGCCCGGCGTCCACGCGGCTGCGGAGCGCGGGCCGGGCGGCTTGCGGGAGCGGCGGGGCTCCTGGGCGGAGCGCACGGCCCGGGGAGGCCGCGATGGCGAATGTCAGCGAGCCGGGCGGCGGCGGTGGCGGCGGCGGCGAGGCGGCCGCCCTGGGCCTCAAACTGGCCACGCTCAGCCTGCTGCTGTGCGTGAGCCTGGCGGGCAACGTGCTGTTCGCGCTGCTGATCGTGCGGGAGCGCAGCCTGCACCGCGCCCCGTACTACCTGCTGCTTGACCTGTGCCTGGCCGACGGGCTGCGCGCTCTCGCCTGCCTCCCGGCCGTCATGCTGGCCGCGCGGAGGGCCGCGGCCGCCGCGGGGACGCCGCCGGGCGCGCTCGGCTGCAAGCTGCTCGCCTTCCTGGCCGCGCTCTTCTGCTTCCACGCCGCCTTCCTGCTGCTCGGCGTGGG
Organism: Loris lydekkerianus; assembly: GCA_963574355.1. Classification (NCBI taxonomy): domain Eukaryota; kingdom Metazoa; phylum Chordata; class Mammalia; order Primates; family Lorisidae; genus Loris; species Loris lydekkerianus. The sequence goes on along the minus strand of CAUYPK010002342.1, from coordinate 4,261 downwards.
CGTCACCCGCTACCTGGCCATAGCTCACCACCGCTTCTACGCCGAGCGCCTGGCCGGCTGGCCGTGCGCCGCCATGCTGGTGTGCGCCGCCTGGGCTCTGGCGCTGGCCGCGGCCTTCCCGCCCGTGCTGGACGGCGGCGGCGGCGACGACGAGGACGCGCCCTGCGCCCTGGAGCAGCGGCCCGACGGCGCCCCGGGCGCGCTCGGCTTCCTGCTGCTGTTGGCCGTGGTGGTCGGCGCCACGCACCTCGTCTACCTCCGCTTGCTCTTCTTCATCCACGACCGCCGCAAGATGCGGCCCGCGCGCCTCGTGCCCGCCGTCAGCCACGACTGGACCTTCCACGGCCCCGGCGCCACCGGCCAGGCGGCCGCCAACTGGACGGCGGGCTTCGGCCGCGGGCCCACGCCGCCCGCGCTCGTGGGCATCCGGCCGGCGGGGCCGGGCCGCGGCGCGCGCCGCCTCCTCGTGCTGGAAGAGTTCAAGACGGAGAAAAGGCTGTGCAAGATGTTCTATGCCGTCACGCTGCTCTTCCTGCTTCTCTGGGGGCCCTACGTCGTGGCCAGTTACCTGCGGGTCTTGGTGCGGCCCGGCGCCGTCTCCCAGGCCTACCTGACGGCCTCCGTGTGGCTGACCTTCGCTCAGGCCGGCATCAATCCCGTCGTGTGCTTTCTCTTCAACAGGGAGCTGAGGGACTGCTTCAGGGCCCAGTTCCCCTGCTGCCAGAGCCCTCGGACCACCCAGGCCACCCACCCCTGCGACTTGAAAGGCATTGGTCTATGAGGGACTCCCTCGCCGCCCCCCCCCCCCGTTCCCGCCCCACACCCAGCCTTTCCCTTGGCTTGGACGGTGACGTCGTTTCTTTCCCTTCTGTCCCCTTTTAAGTTTTCTAAGCTGCCTTCAAAGTGACGCTCCACGTGGACGAACACTTGGATGTGGAGACTCCTTTGGGGCTGGGGTGGGGGAGGAGTAGGGGTGCAGCCAGCTCCTGCTCCGCACATTCGTCCTCCTACATACACTTTCTTCCTGACAATAGGCCCTGCTGTCTTTTTGTATTGGTACTGACGTCTTTTATTCCATGTGTGATTACTTTTTTTTCTATAAAGGTCAAACTAATTTTCTTCATGCAGCGTTTCCTAAAGACCATGGCCAGTTTTCTACAGAAGCTATTTTTGACAACCTCAAGTGGCATTACATTTTGCAGTGAAGTAGAGGGACCTAGGGGACTTCACACGTTAGATTCTTGAGGGTCTTCTGTTGGAAGCAGGGGAAAGAGGGGTGGGGACAGGAGTTGTCTTCAATCCCCTCTGGATTGCAAGCTGCAAGGTCAGCTGTGCCGCGCTGGTTCTTTGGAAGTGTGTTGAGAACTTCTTTCAGTATTGACATTGAACTTTAAAGAGCAGAAATGGAAGTCAGTAGTAAGGCAGTCACTTTTTAAGCAGTAACACGTACGGTTTGGTTCCTAGTTTATACTACTAAAAAATACACAGTGACAACTGCTCTCTGTATTATATGAATCTTGAATGGAAACATTTCTGTAAAGTTGTAACCTTTAAAAGAGTAAAAAGTGTTTTGGTTAGTAATGGTGTGGAGAAATTACAGTATTGCATGTGTTCGTATGTACTGATTGTGGTTCGAGGACTGGGAGGTCTCTGAGAAGCAGAGAACTCGATCAAAAGTGTTTAGGTACTTTTTGCCAATTAAAACAATTTTATGGAAACGGCTTGTGCTTTGAGAAGCCCAATTTTATTCTGTCTTATGAACCTTTATTTCCACTTTGAAAATTGTTCTGTTCTGGGTATTAATGAATGGAATACAATTACACCCTACTTCTAGGAGACAAAGCATTTCCTTAAAATGTTTGCTAAGATAAACTGTGATGTTCTACTGATGGATGTTTTAAATTAATAATGAGAACTCTAAATAATATTTCTATGTTAAACATTGTAATCCTAAACTGAAAGACTAAATTCTGCAAGTACTATATAATATTTTTTGCTTATAATGCTACATTTTTATCAATGTACCTTCCGTTTTGAGGATTTATATCTGTATTTCTCTTTGCATTACACAAATATACCCGTATTTTCATTCTGGAGTGGGTGTGCTATTGTTTGAAGCTGCGACTGATACCAATGCCTGTTTGAGTATGTAACTCATGTTTTTTTCACATTTTAGTGCATGTTATTTAGTTTCAGGTTTTGTAGTTTGACCATCATTATATCTAAGACATTTGGAGGATTTTTAAAAATTTAATATGCAAATCTTCTCTTTAAAGAGAAGCAATAGACCACTCTAAAATTGTTTTTTATTCATATGACAGAGTTGCAATTCTATATATTAAATGGCATAAACTTTTTTAAACATATAAACCATGAATATAAGCAAAGTAATCATTTTGGTAAAAAGTGGGTATAGTAACTACTGGATTTATTTAAGTATAATGCAAACCAGGGGTGTCTAACCTTTTTTTTTGTTTTTTTTCTGCCACACATGGGAATAATGAAAGTAATCTTGACCATACATTAAATACACAAACACTAATAACAGTTGATTACCAAAAAAAAAAAAATACTTTTCCTGATATCCGACATCACAAACAACAACAAAAAAGTCCCTACAAAATCAGCATGTGGCTGATGGCCATGGGTTGGACACCCGTGAGTTATAAACTATTAAATGTTCAGTCCAAGAGGCCTAAGTAATAATAAGAAGGTATAATCAACTTATCTCCGTAAATGGGAAGCATTATTTTGTTTGTGAAAGGTCATCAGTCACATGTTTGGAAAGTATGACTAACAGTTACCCCATTCCTTCCCATGTCTTAGTAGACCTCAATACCTCAATTACCCCGTTCCTTCCCATATCCAAATAGACCTCAATATTCCATGGACTACTCAGAAACTTCAGCCAATCCAAAGACACAGAGGTCCAGGAAGTAAATATCTAACCCTCCAAAAGATCCAAGTTCAAAACACAGACACCACCAAGTCCATGGGCTATTAAGAATTGTGCACCTAGCATGGTCCAGAACTTGCCCATTATGGTCAACTCGTGAGCCACTCCAGCCTTAGACAGCAGCTCAGTTGCACCAGAGATCACCTGTTGGCCCTACATAGCCTTGAATTCAGGAATGTTTTTCATAGGAGCAGTGATAAGCCAGAAGTTCTTTAATTTAAACTCATAAAAATTACCTTAAATGCTTGTGTGGTCCAGAGAGTTTTACTAGGATGTGTTGAATGAGACCTGAGAAAAAGAATTTTTAAGAAGCTCTCAGATGATGGGAGACATACCTGCAGGCCTTTGTTTGGACGTGATTTACTTCAGATGCAAGGAATACAAACTCCTGGATGTTTTGTATTTGTGTTTTTAAATTCTGATTAGATAGAAGGATGCAAGATTTCTAGTGAGAATGGCAAGAAATAACAGCTAACCACAAAGGAAAAAGAGTACAAGCTGTCTGGGAGGAAGAAGTGTGTAGGGGCAAAAAACCTTTTCAAGCTCAACAGATCAAGGACTCCATTAACATGTACTTTGTTAATTAATCAAAAACCATCAAGAAAAGATTAGTTGTGCCCAAATTGCTCATTAACATCATTCATTTTGTTTATTTGGGAAATTAATTTAGCACAACTAAATGAACTATTTGAAGCAATAGAAAATAGATTTTTTACACATGCTTCTTTGCATGTTCTGGCATCAAATTATTGGGTTTTTAAAACCAAGCATTTTTAGGCCTTTTGGAATATTAAATAACTTTGCAGAGAGATCACACACATTTAAATTTATACCTGACATGTTGATATTTAAAAAATGTAATATTTCATGCAAAGTTGGAAACCATATAACAAATCAATAACAGTAATAATAAATAATCAACTTCCACTGTTCAACCCTGCCAAATCTTGCCAGTTTTGCCACATTGGTTTCTACTTTTCTTCTTTTCACTTTCTTTCTCTGTTTTTCCTTCTTTTCTCTTTCCATCTCTCCCTCCCTCCTCCCTTCCTCCCTCCCTCCCTCCCTTGCTTCCTCCCTCCTCCCTTCCTCTTTCCTCCCTCCCTTGCTTCCTCCCTCTTCCCTTCTTCCCTTCTTCCCTTCCTCCTCTCTCCCTTGACTTCCTCCCTCCTCCCTCCTCCCTCCCTTGCGTCCTCCCTCCTCCCTCCCTCCCTCCTCCCTTGCTTCCTTCCTCCTCCCTTCCTCCCTCCCTCCTCCCTTCCTCCCTCTCCCTCCCTCCTCCCTTCCTCCCTTCCTCCTTCCCTCCTC
>CAUYPK010002341.1:0-32643 GCA_963574355.1 Loris lydekkerianus | reverse complement strand
GTGGATGGAGCTGGAACATATTCTCCTTAGCAAAGTATCCCAGGAATAGAAGAAAAAGTATCCAATGTACTCAGCTCTACTATGAAGGTAAACTATAGCTTTCACATGAAGGCTATAACCCAACTATACCACAAGACTATGAGGAAAGGACCAAGGAAGGGGAAGGGAGGGGGGAGGTTTGGGTGGAGGGAGGGTAATGGGCCGGGCCACATCTATGGTGCATATTTTTATCTATAATTAAAAAAAAAATGACAAAAACAGAAATGCTACAAAAAAAATTTTTTTAAGGGACAAGAATAGCTAAACAGTGTTGAAAAGCTTAATAAAGTTGGAAGAATCACATTACTATTCCTGATCTTAAGACTTACTATATAACTAGAGTATTCAAGACAGTATGGTATTGGAAAAGACTTAGATATATAGATTAAGAGAATGTAGGAATGGACCCATACAAATCTTGATTAAAACCTCACACCTAAACTGGGCATAGTGGCTCATGCTTGTAAGCCTAACACTCCAAGAGGCTGAGGTGGGAGAACTGCTTGAGGTCAGAAGTTGGAGGCTGCACTGAGCTATCCTGATGCCACTGCATACTAGCCCTAGAGTGAGACTTTTGTCTCAAAAAATAAAAAATAAAAATAAACCTCACACTTTATACAAAAATTAATTCAAAATGCATCATATATCTAAAAGTAAATTATAAAACTATAAGATTTTTAGAAGAAAACAGAGCAAAATCTGGTACTCTTATATATTGTTGGTGGGAATGCAAAATGGTACAGTCACCCTAGAACACAGGCATTTTCTTATAAAATTAAGGAAACATTTACCATATAACCCACCAATCCCAATCCTAAATACTTTCCCTAGAGAAATGAAGAACTTATGTTTACATGAAACCTGCATATAAAAGTTTAAATAGGCTCCATTCATAATTGTCAAAACACAGAAACAATCCAAATATCCATCAAGGGGTGAATGAATAAACAAATTGTGGTATACTCATCTAATGGGATACTACTCAGCAATATAAAGGAATAGACATGCAACAACTTGGATATATCTTGAAGGGATTATGCTGAGTAAAAGAGGATTGTTCTCAAAAGGTTACATACTATATGATTTTACTTATATGAAAATTTTTAAAAGACAAAACTATAGTGTTAGAGAACAGATCCAGATATAGGAGTGGGGGGAAGAATTTCAAAGCAATAGCAGGATGAAGTGATTTAGGATTTTGGAACTGTTCTGTAATCCTGATTGGGGTGGTGGTTACACAAATCTATTCCTATGTTAAAATTCATGAAACTATACTTAAAAAATCAAATTTACTTTGTATCAAGTTAAAACTATAAAAATTATGCTAGAATTAGAATGAACCCTGCTATGTCTGGTGGGTCAGTACACAACTACAACTTTGTCTAACCATTTTTTATCCTTACAATTTCTTCTGGGTAGTCTAAGATCAGGTAAATCTCTGTGCCCAAACACTGATGTATTCTAAAATATGCATGAGTCATAATCCTTTCAGTTGCAAATAACAGCAAAGCCAACACAAAGTGGATCAACCAATAAGCCCTTTCTATTTTATTTCTTATAAGTTCAGACATAGAGGGTGGTGCCTGTGGCTCAAAGGTGGCAGGTTCAAACCCAACCCTGGCCAAAAACTGCAAAAACAATCAGACATTATCTTCAGCCTTTTGGTCCTTTACCTTATGATTACAAGATGACCATACCTACTTGGGGCATCCTGTGATTGAACAATAATATCAAGAGGCTGGAAGAAAGAACATAACTTGATGTGTCCCTTATTAAGAGCAAAAGAAACTCCTTATGCCCTCAGTGTATATCACCTCTTGTTGGCCAGAAATTGTGTCTTATGCCCATACCTAAACCAATCATTTGACAATGGAAATACAATTACCATGAATAGTTAGCTCAGACCAGTGTTGCTCATAGTGTGGTCTCTGGACTGGTGCTAGTCTACAAATTGTTGATTACCATACTACAACAAGCTGAGTACAGAAATTCAGAATAAACATTTAGAAACATTTATAACAAGTTGACTTTTATAACAAGTTGAATCTAATACAGATTTGGGGATTGAATTTTATAGGTCTTCATTTGAGAATCTCAGCTCCCTAGACGCACATGGATGCCCTATATGAGAACAAAAATTGGGGCTCTGTGAGGGAACAAGAAAGTGAAGGATGACCATTGGGCAGGACATCAACAATGTGGGCCATGCAGAAAATGGTGGGTATGATGTTTTTCCTAGAAATCCTGGAAAATTCCAGATGAACAGAATTTAGGTCCAGTACTGTAGAACAGACAGACTCTCCCTTGGCTTTACTTGCACACTCACCTGTAGTCCTACCACTCCCAGAGTGTAGAGTCCCAGGCAGTCAGATAGAGGTGTCTGTCTAAGAAGTCACCCCTCAAAGCCTGTCTCCCAGCTAGCTCAACATGAGCTGCATTTTTCTTATATCAGAGAGCTGCTCCTTAGAAAGCTGTGATTGGTCTACATCTGCCCATCTTGCTCATAACAACAGCAAAAACAGAAACAAAACAGCAAAAATATTCACTACCCATCCCAAGTCAGGCACAACAAGTCAGCTGGCACGGTGACTGATTCTGTAGCCTGTGGTAGAAGCTTTCAAACATTTTTTAGCTTGATTCCCAGAATAAGAAGCATACTGTATTTGCCAGCACAACTTAGTACATGTGCTCATGTGTGTAAACACCCACACACTCACACACACAAGTCTAAAACCAGTGTTATAACAAAACAGTATTTAACCCTTACTGTGCAAATGCTCTCCATTAAAAACATTATAGTTCTTTCCTTTTCATTTTTTCTATTCATTTTGTCAAATGTTGATATCATCCACTAAATTAATTTCACAGTCCATTAACACCTTACAACCAGCAGTTTGGGAAAAAAAAAAAAAAAAAAAAAAAAAAACTGCTCTAAGAAGTATGATATAAATCCCAATTCCAGAGGACTTTAAAGAGGCCACCAGTAGGTCTTTGTGGTATATGGTAGCTCTATTTGTGTCAGCTTCACTTTAGCCCCAATCCAGGACAATACTTCTTACAACCTTGTCTTTTTCCTCATCAGCATCTCATACCTCCAGGCTCTGGCCTCCTAAATCAGCTATCTTAGCTGTGAGTGAGAAGGCTGGAGGCCCTCTGGGCTGTGTGTGCCTGGAGTCTGAGTTGCCCTAGCAACACTTGGCTGTAATTGACTTCAGCAGTTACCTGCTCCAACCTAGCTTGCTTCTCTGCACTACCAGCTGTGGTCCCTTTTTCTCCTGCCTATCATAATTTCTCCATCCTCATTACATAGATTGATGTCTTCTCATTCCTAAGGCATCCCATAGATTGATGCCTTCTCATTCTTGGCACACACATCACTAGAACTCTCCACGTTGCCAAATCCTCACTCTGACATGATTAAACACAGATATGAATGGTTTGCATTTATTTCAGATCACAAACAATCTCTAATGCTGGTAAATTTAACTGAGAGATCACAAACTCAAATACTGGCAGGGGCTAAGCAGGTCACACAAAAGCCTAGATAGGGACTGTACTCCTTCCTAAATGAAACAGTAGCTACTCTATCCAGCTGATTTTTTCGTAATAGAAATGTACATCCCACATGGCCAGAACTTTTCCAGAGAAGTGTCGTGGCCCCTATGGCCCTGGACTCAATCGCTGCAGAAAGGAACCAGGCGTGAGGCGGATTAGAAGTACAAGCTTGTAGGAGGTGGGCTAACCTTATTTGCAGGATAGCCCTGAGCAACCTCCACAGTAGCCTTTTATTGAGATAGCACAAGACAGTTGAGGGACATGTTACACAATGACTGCGTGCCTAAGGATCGCCATGGGCTCAGGCTCTTTCTCTGCAAGGAGCACCTGCGGACCAATCGCCGAAGGGTCCGTTCCCCAGCTGCAAATCATCTTGCTCAGAGGTCCGCTGGCTCTTGGCGTCCTCTACAGAGAAGCCCTATGATATGGGTTTCTATATGTACTCTACTAATTTTTTATGCTGACAAATAATTTAAGAAATATTTCTAAAAAAAAAAAATGTTCTTGAGATATAGTCCTGCTATTTTGCCCAGGCTACAGTGCCATGGCATCATCATAGCTCACAGCAACATCAGACTCCTGTGTTTAAGAGATCCTTCTGCCTCAGCCTCTCAAGTAGCTGGGACTACGGGAACCCGACACAACACCCAGCGAATTTTTCTATTTTTGGTTGAGGTGGAGTCTCACTCTTGCTGAGGCTGGTCTCAAACTTCTGAGCAAAAGTTTTATCTGCCTCGGCCTCCCAGAGTGCATAAGACACCATGCCCAGCCATTTTTAAAAATCCTTGTGGGCCAAATCACACATCTGTGGATTGTATCCGTTCAGCAGGCTACCAGTTCACAAGCTCTGTTTTAAGCTCTTTTGTATCCTCCATCTTACATTTGCACTTGCCATCTGCCCTCTGGGGCCAACAAAAATAAAAACAACTGGGCTTAAATTAGGTGCAAAGTTCTCTCCTTCCCAGATAGCCACAGCAATTAGGCAAGACCCTTAAGAGGTATTCATGGGGCAAAACTAGTTGGTTCCACTGTCTCTATGGGACACTGGAACACCCAGTTCTATCTATTATTATGTTCCATTTTATTCTAGTAGTGCAGTTAGAATGTAAAGCTAGCCACTGGAGAAAGCCCTGATCTCTTGAGGGAGCCCCTTCCCTTGGTTCTTCCTTTTGACCGCAACCATTGGTTAGGTGACATCTCCTATTCTCATATTCTGACCTATTCATGAAATAGAAACTTCTACCCTTTCAGAAGTATTGTGAAGAGAGCTTTCCAGCAGTCCCCCTCTCCAGATCCTCCTCACAGTGATTTGATTGGTGAGACTTCAAGATGTAACTGAATGCTTAGGCTCAGCCCCTGCTGAACTCCCTGCTCTCTCTTTTTTCAGAGTTCCCTTGCTCACAGTACACCTGTGTTCTCCTTTCTGCCTCTTCATGTGGGCATCCTACAAAGGTGGGGAGACTTGCACGTGGATGAGCACCCTTTCTGTGACTGGTGGGGTGAAGATTTGCTGTAAAGACCCATCTATCCCCTTAGGAAGGTGCTTGAGATGAATGAGTTGGAAATCTAATTCAGGCTGCTGTCTCCAAACCAGTTTTGTCAACAATACATTGCAATATTCTGACCCCTCTTTGACTCTGCTATTTCTCAATTAGTTGAGAATTCATAGAAGAGAATTGTGTGATTTTATGACCTTTAAAGAGACTCCATGGATGGTGTATGGATGGGAAAACCTAGAGAAATGGATCCAAGGATTGGCATTTGAGGGAGGAAATTCTCTTTGTGTGAGTGTGGAATCTGGTATGCACAAGTGTTCCAGCTGCTTTTTTTCCCTAAGGGCAGGCCTCAGAAAGAACTGGCCACGTACACCATTGACCTTGGGATTTTGCAGCAGTTTCTATGATGATTGTTGTCTGCAGGCACATAGCTGCTTTTAATAGACAGTAGCCTTAGAAAGGATTTTGACCTCACAACTGTGGCTGGTGCCTAAAAGCAGGTAATCCTGTGCAGATCCTAAGTAAGAACAGACTGTGCAGGTTTTTTTGGCTGAGGCATGGATTAGAGTATCAGGAAAAGAATACTTTAGTCTTGTTTAAAGTTTGAGAGGGCTGAAGAATGGTTGTTACCTTTTCCCTATTTCTCAGCCAGGATTATAGGCCAGAACTTGAAACTGCAAAAGTAGCCAAATTCCATGTGGTGAACCACAAAATACTAAAGAGTGAGATTGTATCTTCTACATTTTAGTTGGTAGCATTCTGTCAGTGCTTTTCCTCTATTTTGTTTTGAATTCCATCTCATTCTAGAGGCAATCAAAAAACTATGAAGGAGTTGCTTTTGTGAATTTTCATGACCCAGTCACAGACTCCTAGACTGTGCTCCACCCAACCTGTGCTGCACCTCCCGATGGTTTCTGGATTTACATGAATTATGACCCTCACTTTGGATTTTAGACTCAGATGAGTCTAAAAGGAAGGAATCACCTAGGAAGGCAGATGAATTTTATCAAGGTACAAGTAGGAGAATGGGTGTACTTACCATACAAAGGATATATTATCTTCTTGTATTGAGGCAGAAGAGAATCAAGTGATAAAATTATTAACATTCAAGAGGCTAAGCAAAGAACTTAAAGGACCACCTTTTCTAGGAATATGGTTTGCTGATAAAATCAAGGAGGTAATGAATTTCTTTCAAAATAATGCTTCATACTGATTTATTTGAGTGAGTTAACATGGTATCTGGAATTTCCTTTAAAATATTTCAGGAAAAATTAATAGATGGATTAAAATTGGAAAAGTGTTGATAATTGTTGAAGCTGAGTGATTATTCACTGAGGTTCATTATAGTATTTTCTCTAATATTGTATATGTTTGAAACTTCCCATAATAAAACACTAGAGAAGTTCTCTTGTACTCTTGTCAGAACAAGAGAGTGAATTAAAAAAATACAGGAAATTATGCTGCTTTAGCTGGAGAATGGGAGGCGTTCTTAGGAAAAATGTGATCTTGGAGAGCAAGCTAAACAGAGATGAAAGGGAAAACAAGATACACCCTAAATCTAAAGATTCTTAAAGATATAAGTAGAAAACAAGGACATATTTTAATTGTTACTAGGTCATGGAGGTTGTCTAGGTCTCTCAAAGAGACCAGGGAAAAATAGGAAGAGAAGAAAAAAAGTACTGGAATTACTCTATCCAGTGAGAGTCCAGCTCTACAATGCTATTAAGCAGTGCTTTCCTATGCACTTACAGAGTCCATATTTAGAGCAATTGGAAAAAAACACATAGTATCCAATATATACCTCTTTCCCACCAAGATGTTCATACTTTAATCCCTAGAACCTATAAATATAATATATTATATGACAAAAGGGACTTTTGCAGATGTAATTAAGAGTACAGACTTTAAAATAGGGAGATTATCCTGGATTATTTGGGTAGTTTCAATCTCATTTTAGCATGAGCCCTTAAAAAGCAGAGAACCTACTCTAGCTGGCAGCAAGAGAGATATGTCAGAAGAGATGTCAGATAAATTCCAAGCATAAGATGTAGAGGGCATGTACAAGGAAGGGAGAGAAGCCTCTAGGAGCTAAGGATGGATCCCAAGGAAACAGTGTCATCAGTTTTATTGGTATAAACAGTTGGGTTTTGACAACAACCTGAATTAGCTTGTAAGTAGATTCTTCCAAGAGCCTCCTGATAAGGGCCTATTTGGCCAACAGTTTGATTATGGCCTTGTGAAACCCGAGGAAAACAAACCAGTTGTGCCAATCTATACTTCTGAGCTACCCAACAGTGAGATAATAAATATAAATTTGTGGTCATTTTTTCTAACAGCAACAGAAAACTACTATAGAACATCATATTAAGTGGGTACATAAAACTTGGACAGATTTATGAAGAAAAGGTGAAGATCATTGTAAAATGTGTCATGCATTTCAGATGAGTTTCAAGACAACACAATTATGGGTGGGGAAGCAGGTATGACATGTTCCTTTGGGCACATACTCAGGAATGTAGAAGGTTAAGACTCCAAGAGAAGGAAACACAGAAGATAAGACATACTACAAGAGAATCAGACAAGTCAATGATAGATTAAGTTAGGCCTAGAATAGATATTGATTTTAGTGGGAGGATAATTTCTAGCAGAATTATTTAATTCTGGTAAGGTGAAAGTAGACAAGAATTGTTAGACAGTGGATCCCTTTACCAGATCCAGAATTTCTTGACTGCATATCTTTCACTATGATGAACCTCATGAGTCAAAATATAGATGAGTTTTTTATAAAAAGAAATCTCTGGTCTGAAAGCAAAATTAAAGGAAAAGGAAGGAACTACACTATGATTCAAAGAGTAATCATTATGTCAAGACTCTAATATCTGTTCTCATCTTCTTTTAAAGCAATGATCTTTTCAGGAATGCACATACCTGCCCAGCTAAAGATTTATTTCTCATTCTCCATTGCAGCTAGGTATGACTAAACATTAGCCAATGAGAAATGCCTTGAAATGATGTGTACAACTTTTGGGTTAAACTCATAGTGTGAGAAATCGACCCTCTTTTCTTCCCTTCTTCATCCCACTGATTAATGAAAATGCAAGCCACTTGTTACTATTCTAGCAATGTGCTGGCAAGGAGAATGAATGAACAAATCTCTGGATGATCTCACAGAACAATGACAACACTAGCTTTCTACTACCGTCTTCTGGTCTGTTATATCTGAGGGAAATAGATGTATGTCTTATTTAAGCCTTTGTTGACTTTTGTCACTGTTATTAAGAAGTTGAACCTATATCTTAACTAATATAGCCATGTACATGTTAGATTAGGAAAGGTGACCAACTAAAGAAGCAGATTAAAATGTTAAAAACTTAGCTTCTAGTTCAAGATGGTGATTCGAGCATTTGCTAAAAACTGCCATCAGCCCTGTTTCAGATATTAGAAATCTATTACAAAATGTTCCCAGTTTTTCTTTTTTTGTTTTTTTTTTTGAGACAGTCTCTCATTCTGTCAGACTGGAGTATAGTGGTGTGATCCTAGCTCACTGAAACTGCAAACTCCTGGGTTCAAGCAATCCTCCTGCCTCAGCCACCTGAGCAGCTAGGATTACAGGTGTGTGTCACCACACCCAGCTAATTTTTCTATTTTTTTTTTTTTTTTTTTTTTGTAGATATGGGAGATCTTACTCTTGGTTAGGCTAATCTCAAACTCTTGGCTTCTAGTGATCCTTCTACCTTGGCCTTCCAGAGGGCTGGGACTACAGGTATGAGCCATCCATCACACTCGGCTGTTGTCAACTTTTTATTGTGAAAAATCTCAAACACATGGAAAAGTTCAAACTAGTACAAAGAGTATCATTATGCCCACTGCTTAAACAATTGTTAACATTTTTCCATTTGGGCCTTACCTGTCTGTATAATTTTTTTTTTTTTTTTTTTTTTTTTTTTTTTTGGTAGAGACTTTATGGCCCTCAGTAGAGTGCCGTGGCGTCACACAGCTCACAGCAACCTCCAACTCCTGGGCTTAGGCGATTCTCTTGCCTCAGCCTCCCAAGTAGCTGGGATCATAGGTGCCCGCCACAATGCCCAGCTATTTTTTGTTGCAGTTTGGCCAGGGCCAGCTTTGAACACACCACTTTTGGTATGTGGGGCTGGTGCCCTACCGACTGAACCACAGGCGCCGCCTTGTCTGTATAATTTTTTAACCATCTGAAAGTGAGTTGACTATATCATCCCTAAATACTTAAATGTACATTTTTGTCCTTTTGAAAGTACATTCTCTTGCACACTATGAAACCTTTATCACACCTAATAAAATGAACAATACTGTTCTAACAATAATATTTTAATATTATCTGATAATATCATCCAGACCATGTTTAGATTTCCTGAATTGTTCCCAAATATCTTTTCATAGCTTTTTTAAACAGCAGGATCTAGTCAAAGTTTATACGTTGCATTTTTGTTTGTTTGTTTTTTGTTTGAATTTGGAACAGTAAGTCCATATATTTACAAAATACTTTTAAAGCTAAATAATATACAGATACACTTTAAAACAAACCAAAAAGAATCTCCAGGGGTAAGAAACATGGAGAGAATCCATAAAGGAGAGATATATAAGGGATATATGTGTGAGCAGATAATGAAGGAGCCAGGCATGAGGAGCTAGAGTTTCAGTTCCTGCTTAGGCAGCTGAACCAAGGCCCAAATGTGTCAGGAAATCACCCTAGAGTGAGCAAAACTTCACGTATCAACTAAAAAGGAAAAACAAGTTATTATTTCTTCTTATCCATTAAAGAGACAAATATTTAAAATCTCCCAAAAGTGTTGGGAAGAATGTGGGGAAATGAAAGCATACTCCTACACTGTTGGTAGGAACATCAATTGGTTCAGTCACTTTGGAGAGCAATTTGTCAAAACATTGTCAAAAAATAAAACGTGGCTTTCTGATCCGCTATCTGTGGCAGAACTGCCACCAAGAAGCAGATTTTCATAAAAACCCTTACGGGGAAGACTATCAAGGTTGAACTCTTGGATACAACAGAAAATGTAAAGGCCAAGATCCAGGATAAGGGAGGAATTCCTCCTGATCAGAAAAGACTCATTTTTGCTGGTAAGCAACTGGAAGACAGACGTACTTTGCCTGACTACAACATTCAAAAGGAGTCCACTCTTCATCTTGTGTTAAGACTTCGTGGCGGTGCTAAGAAAAAGAAGAAGTCTTATACTACTCCCAAGAAGAATAAGCATAAGAGAAAGAAGGTTAAGCTGGCTGCCCTGAAATAAATGTAAGGTGGATGAGAATGGCAAAATTAGTCATCTTCATGGACAGTTTCCTTCAGATGAGTGTGGTGCTGGAGTTTTTATGGCCAGCCACTTTGATAGACATTATTGTGGCAAACGTTGTCTAACTTACTGCTTCAATAAACCAGAAGACAAGTAATTATGTATGAGTTAATAAAAGACATGAACTAAAAAAAAAATAAATTAAATTAAATGTGGTGATGTTATACAATGGAACTCTGCACAGAAATGGTGCTAGCTTTACATTGCTTATATAGCAATATGAATAGGTTTCAAAACTGTAACGCTGAATGAAAACATTATACAATTATATAAATCGTATGCACAGTAAAATACCATATATAGTTTAAAGGTGGATGAGACTATATTCCCTACCATAGTGGTTGCCCTGAGTATGACAATGCAGGTGGTGGTTAAATGAAAAAGTGTAGCTGTATCTCTAAGTTTTTTTAATTATAGGAAGAAAATATGACAAAATATTTAAAACTCTGGGCAATGGGAATATGAGTTTCATAAAATAACATTCTTTGAAAAAATAATTTTCTTTGTCCTTTTTCTGTAGCTTTCACATTTCTCACAGTTAAAAGAAAGAGGAAACTCAGCTAAGTCTGCTTCAAACGACAAAGAGCTGTAAGAGTGTAGTGCTACTTAAGGCCTGGAAAATTCAATAGCCTTTCGTATAGGCAACAAGCCCAAGGCAGAGACATTTTTCCTCACCAAGAACCAAAGGCAGAAGCCTTCTGAATGTAAGTGTAGGACTTCATAGAAGGTAATTTGTCCAGTAAAATACATTGGAAGTTTAGGGGAGACCCACACTAAGAGGTAGGCTTCATGTTACCAAGAAATTCCAGAGTAAAATATAGTGACAGCAACCACTAAAGCACAAGACTGCATTGAAGAGATGCCAATCCCAGACCCAAAAAGTCACCGTGTAGTTGGACCGGTAGCGGGAGCGGAGAGAGACCCCAGAGAGCAGCCCCACTGCAGCCGCTGGCCTAGTTACCATCACACGTGAGGAGGATCCGCAGCTGCTGCAGCCACACCAGTCACCTCATTGCAACCATGAGCAGCAAGGCCGAGACCCAGCATCCGCCCGCAGCCCCGCCCTCAGTGCTGCTGACACCAAACCAGACCCCACGACCCCACGGGTAGTGGTGCAGGGACCAGCGGCCAGGGCAGTCTCACATTGGCTGCGCCTGCCAGCGGAACAAGAAAGTCATCACAAGGAAAGTTTCGGGAACAGTAAAATGGTTCATTGTAAGAAACGGATATGATTTCATCAACAAGAATGACACCAAGGAAGATGTATTTGTACACCAGACTGTCATATGAAGTATAATCCCAGGAAGTATACCTTCCCAGTGTAGGAGATGGAGAGACTGTGGAGTTTGATGTTGTTGAAGGAGAAAAGGTTGTGGAGGCAGCAAATGTTACAGGCCCTGGTGGAATTCCAGTTCAAGGCAGTAACTAGGCAGCAGATCCTAACAATTATTATAGACGCTATCCACATCACCGGGGTCCTCCACTCAATTACCAGCAGAATTACCATAATAGTGAGCACGGGGAAAAGAACGAGGGATTGGAGAGTGCTCCTGAAGGCCAGACCCAACAACACTGACCCTACCACAAGTGAAGGTTCCCACCTTACTACATTCGGAGACCCTATGACATCAACCACAGTATTCCAACCCTCCTGTGCAGGGAGAAGTGATGGAGGTGCTGACAACCAGAAGGCAGGAGAGCAAGGTAGATTAGTAAAAAAGAATATGTATTGGGGTTATAGACCAGGATTCCACAGGATCCTCCTTGACAAAGACGTCCCAGAGAGGACGGCAATGAAGAGGATAAAGAGAATCAAGGTAATAGTTCTAGCTACTTGGGAGGCTGAGGCAAGAGAATCGCCTAAGCCCAGGAGTTGGAGGTTGCTGTGAGCTGTATGATGCTACGGCACTCTACTGAGGGCGATAAAGTGAGACTCTGTCTCTACAATAAAGAAAAAAAAAGAGAGAGAGAGAGAATTAAGGTGATGAGACACACGTTAGCAGTCGCCTCAATGTCAATACTGTCGCAACTTCAGTTACCGACACAGATGCCCAGAAAACCTAAACCACAAGATGGCAAAGAGATAAAAGCAGCTGATCCATGAGCTGAGAATTTGTCAGCTCCCAGACTGAGCAGGGCAGGGCTGAGTAAATGCTGAGTAAATTTAAGAAGTTTCCATCATCCAGTTTAGTCATCCAATAAAAAGAAATGAATATGAAATTCCATCAATAAGAAATGAACAAAAGATTGGAGCTGAAGACCTTAAGTGTTTGCTTTTTACCCATTAACCAGAGAGCTAGAACTGTCTGTATTATTTATGCAGCATGGGGTTTTCATTGTTTTTACCTAAAGACATCTTTTCTGGTAATAACAAACGTGTTTTTCTAAAAAGCCTGATTTTTTCTAAATAGGACTTTAAAGGTTTTTTAATTGTTTCATATCTGGTCAAGTTGAGATTTCTTTCTTTTTTTTTTTTTTTTTTGAGACAGAGCCTCAAACTATAGCCCTGGGTAGAGTGTCATGGCATCACAGCTCACAACAACCTCCAACTCCTGGGCTTAAGTGATTCTCTTGCCTCAGCCTCCTGAGTAGCTGGGACTGCAGGAGCCTGCCACAACACCTGGGTATTTTTTGGTTGTAGTTGTCATTGTTTGGCAGGCCCAGGACAGATTTGAACCCGCCGGCTCTGATGTATATGGCTGGCGCCTTAGCCGCTTAAGCTACAGGTGCCACCTCAAGTTGAGATTTTTAAGAACTTCATTTTTAATTTATAATAAAAGTTTACAAATTGATTTTTTCAAAAAAGTCAACAAACTACAATCAACTATTAAAGGTCTTAAATACAGGCGCATGGCCTACAGACACATGAAAAAATGCTCATCATACTTAATCATCAGAGAAATGCAAATCAAAACCACTTTGAGATATCATCTAACTCCAGTAAGATCAGCCCACATCACAAAATCCCAAAACTATAGATGTTGGCTTGGATGTGGAGAGAAGGGAGCACTTCTGCACTGCTGGTGGGAATGCAAACTAATACGTTCCTTTTGGAAAGAAGTTCGGAGATCACTTAAGGATCTAAAAATAGACTTGCCATTAGATCATGCAATTCTTCTACTAGGTATATATCCAGAAGACCCCAAATCACTTTATAACAAATATATTTGCACCAGAATGTTTATTGCAGCCCAATTCATAATTTCAAAGTCATGGAAGAAGTCTAAGTGCCCATCGACCCACAAATGGATTAATAAATTGTGGTATATGTGCACCATGGAACATTATGCAGCCTTAAAAAAAGATGGAGACTTTACCTCTTTTATGTTTACATGAATGGAGCTGGAACATATTCTTAGTAAATTATCTCAAGAATGGAAGAAAAAATATCCAATGTACTCAGCTCTACTGTGAAACCAATATATAATCACCCACACTTCCATATGAAAGCTATAACCCAACTACAGCCCAAGATGAAGGGGAAAGAGGAGGGGGAGAGGAGAGGAGGCGGGAGAATGGGTGGAGGGAGGGTAATTAGTCAGACCACTCCATGGTGCATTTTACAAAGGTACATGTCAAATCTACTGAGTGTAGAGTATAAATGTCTTAACATAATAAGAAAGTGTGGTGAAGACTATTTTAACCAGTTTTTTGTATTTCAAATTGTATATAAAACCAGCACAGTGTACCCTTTAAATGCATTAATGTACACAGCTCTGATTTAATAAAAAAATAAATAACAATAAAGGTCTTAAATAATCTTTTAAAAAGTCACTATGTAGAGAACCAAGTGTGGTAGGCAGAATTATGACACCCTAAAGAAGGCCAGATCCTAATCCCTATGACTATGTTACTTTACATGGCCAAATAGAATCTACATATGTGATTAAGGTTAAGGACCTTGAAATAGAGAAATTGTCCAGGTGAGCCCAATCTAATCACATAAGTCTTTACAACTGGAAGATAATGGAAGAAGAATAGGGTACATGGAATCCCACGTGAAAAAGACTCAAACTATGATTGCTGACTTTGAAGATGAAGGAAGGACCACACTCCAAGGAATGTAGGTGGCCTTAGTTTATGGCCAGGTTAAAAAAAAAAAAAAAGGGAACCTCAGTTCAAGGAACTGAATTGTGCCAAATAGCTTGAATGAACACAAAATGGGTTGTCTTCTAGAGCCTGCAGAAAGGAACAAGCCTACCTTGATTATAGCCCAGTGAGACCTATATGGGGATTCTGACCTATAGACCTATAAGATAATAAATGTTCTAAGCCATTAAATTTGTGGTAATCTTTTATGTCAGCAATAGCAAACTAATATAGCAAGGTTCTTAGCAACACTCAGAGCCATGCCTGCTCCAAAAAGAGGTGGCTGCATGCTCATAAGAAAGGGTAGAGGCTATCACTAAACTGAATGCTGGAATGCTAGGACTACAGGTTTCAAAATGGAATTTTTTTTTTTTTTCTGGTAGAGACAGAGTCTCACTTTATTGCCCTCAGTAGAGTGCCGTGGCATCACACAGCTCACAGCAACCTCCAACTCCTGTGCTTAGGCAATTCTCTTGCCTCAGCCTCCCGAGTAGCTGGGACTATAGGTGCCCGCCACAATGTCCGGCTATTTTTTTGTTGCAGTTTGGCCGGGGCCAGGTTTGAACCTGCCACCCTAAGTATATGGGGCCAGCGCCCTACCCACTGAGCCACAGGCGCCACCCTCAAAATGGAAATTTAAGAGGTTTCAAATAGCCTGGATATCATAAAAGGAAGCATTGAGGATGACTTGAAGACTAGAGGTGTCATCCCAGAAAATCTCTAACTTTTCAAGAACATAAGAATGTTGCAAATGTCATTCTCTGAGAGAGGAAACAGTAAACATGTGGAGTGACACCTTCCCCCTAATATGGTAAACCATATGCCATAATTAGTCTCTGGATAAATTCTAGCAGAGTTTTTAAGCTTAGAAGCTGTGAATCCTAGACAACTAGCACAATTTAACTTGTCTTCTATTGAGGCTGAAAGCAAGACATTTCCTTTTTTTCTCTCATGTTTGTGATGTTTACCCTTCTTTCCCCCTATATAGCAGTCTCTGCTTTACTTTCTGGCAGCGGTGTGGGTCTGGACTGTATGTACTAGTTTCTAGTAACATAATTTTACTTGGAATAAGTGCTTCAGGGTCTGAGGTTTGCTTGTGACTTCTAAGAATTTTTTTCTTTTAAATAATCTTTAATACAGAAGCAGTACATATGCATTGTAGAAAATTAGAAAATATAGACAAGCAAAAATATAATAATTATATAAGTAAAATTTCTACCACCCAATCACCACTATTAGACCTTAGTGCATAATCTACAGGATGTATGTGTGTCTGTCTGTCTTTGTATGCTTTTGTTTATTTACCCAATTGAGATAATACTGTATATATATTCTTTTTCAGTCTCCTTTTATTCAGTCATCAACCTTCATTTTGCTATTTCAGTTCATTTTCAATGGATCTAACACCCAACTCTAGTCACATTTCCCCAGATGATCTAAAAATGTCCCTTACAGTTGTTACATTCAGATCAGTGCACAATTCAAAACATGCGTTGCATCTAATTTGTAGGTTCTGTAAATCTCTTTTAATCTACCACAGACACCATTATTATTTTCTTTTTCGAGAGACAGAGTCTTGATCTGTCACCCTCGCTGGAGTAATGTGGTGAGAATGTAGAACACCTGGGCTCAAGCCATCCTCCTTCCTCAACCTCTGGAGTAGCTATTATGTATCTACAGGCATGTGCCACCGTACTGAACTATCCTTTTTTTAGAGATAGAGGGTCTCCCTGTTTTGCCCAGGCTGCTGGTCTCAAACTCCTGGTCTCAAGTGATCCTCTAACTTTGGCCTTCCAAAGTACTGTGATTATAGGCACCCATGCCCAGCAGACACCATTTTTAATGGTACTGATTTGTTGAAAATAATAGGCAAATTGTTCTGCAGAGTGTTGCACTTACTAAATTTGTCTCATTGCTTCTTTGAATTATTTTGTCCTGAATTTTGTACATGTGGCATTGGTGCTGGGAAAATCTTACATGCCAAATTAATTTTTCAAACTCTTAGAAATTGGGACATATGACAATCTTGGAGTTAGATTTATTTTGTCTTGGTGGTCCTGTAGGATTTTAGTGGATGCTAGCCCAGGTTGTAGTTCCAGGAGGAACCTGCACTCTCCCCACGCTTCAGAGCAAGACCCTTTTAGCTATGATTGAACAGAAGCAGAAATTGGGGAGGAAATAATTTTGGACTTAAATTTCTCTGGCATTTACAATTAATCTTTCTCTCAAGAATTTCAGAAGTAGAGAGATTTCATATTATTCAAATTTTGAATATTTATATATTATTTGGAACATTTTTATGCTGTCATTTGAGCTGAACATACAGCTTTTTGGAACTCCTTTGGACAATGTGGCGGGTCATAATTTAGGATGGAAAATACAATGGGCATAGACTTTCCAGCTAGGGGTTTAGCAGGGAACTAGGAGTTAATTTAAACAACGTCCTATTCTGACCCACTTCAGAGCCTTCTAGAGGCAAATAAAAACTGCTTAAAACTGGTTATAAGAGGAATAGCAGTTGGTATTAGGAGACTGGTCTCAGGTCTAAGATGAAACCTGAACTTCTCTGTTAAACTGTAGTCTCCTAGTCTGACGCAGGCTCCCAAAAGACCATTAATTTGATTATTAAACTCAACAGGTTAAGGTAACAAAAGTTTGGGGAGTATTAGATGAACTATGATCTCCCTTTTTATGAGGTGAATTGTACCCCCTCAAAATTTGTATGTTTAAAGCCCTAACCCACAGTACTTTAGAATGTGACTGTATTTGAAGATAGGGTCTTTAAAGAGGTAATTAAGTTAAAATGAGGTTCTTAAGGTATCTCCTAATTCAATCTGACTGGTATTTATATAAGAAGAGGAGATTAGGATACACTCCGAGAGACACCAGAGTTGCACACGTACAGAGGAATAATCCTGTGAAGAAGCAGCAAGAGGGAAGTCACCTGTAAGCCAAAAAGAGAGGCTTCAGGATTAACTAACCTTGCTGGGACCTTGATCTTGGACTTTCAGGATTTAGAACTGTTCATTCCCGTTGTTTAAGCCACCAAGTCTGTGGTACTTTGTTATGGCAGCCTATGCAGAGTAATACATACCTCTTTTTGTGTTCCTGCCAATCCACGAATTAGAAACTTGCCTCCTCTCAAAAGTATAGAAATCACCCAATGTGTTTTTAAAAAATACTCATGCTTAGGCCTCACACTGCAGGGATTCTAATCTAATTGGTCTGGTTGATGGCCAGGGTAGAAGGTTTAAAAAGATACTGAGGCCATTCTTAACTATACCCAACAATGAAAACCATTGGGATAAGAGGTTAACCAGGAGTTGTGTGGTACAGCAGCTGGGCATGATCAGAGACCAAGACTTCACCAACAAAGCAGGAGAATGGGAGCAATTGAGCCACCTCACAAAACTTTGAGGGAAAGCTAGTTCTATGACTGGGAGTTTGGGTCCATATGGACTTCTTAGTACAAACTGTTTTCCTAGCATTTCATTAATAACCATGGAAGTCAGTTTTTAGCGTCAGGACAAAAGGCAAGCAGATTCTTATAGTCTTCAGCAGGAACCTGCAAGAAACAAAGCCCACTACCTTCTTCATAAATTTAAATTCCCTGACTTAAAATGGTCACAGATTTCAGAATTACCTAATTGAGCTGGCTACTGAAGTGTAAACTGACAGTCACATAGTGCTTTCAGGTTAAACTGTATACATCGTCCTCCACTGTGGTCAGGTGCCAGCATGCTGTGCCACAAATGTTCTAACACACATATTCTTGTTTCAAATTTTATTTTTAATTTACATACAGTATCACTTACTCTTATTAGTGTACAGTTCTGTAAGTTTAGACAGATGCCTAGAGTTATGTAACCACCACCACAAACAAGATGTAGACCAGCTTGTCCCTGGATGCTTAGGGAATCTGTGGACAGTTTTGGCACAACTCCCCAAATGCAGCACACTTTTGAACCTCCTAAAGTGGACATAGCAGGTAGACATAAATGAGAAAAGTGAGTTCAGTCATTTGTGGGAGGAGAGGATGATCCCACAGGTTGACGCTCTTCCCAGATAGACCCCCATGGCTGGAATTCAAAGCTCAAGTAAGAGGTCACCTCCTTTTGGCCAAGTTTTAGGGCATTGTTAGTGCATTATTTAGAGATAGATTCTGTACTAGGCTTAGAGAGAGAACCAAATGCTTACAAGATAACAAATGTATCAAGATCAACTTTGAAAGCCTTCCTGCCAGCACACACTGGAGCAGCAAGGTCAGTACCAGGCAATAATTGCACCATCTCAGAAGAAACACTCTCATAATCAATTAAACTTGTTACATTTGAATATTCAGTTTTTACCAACGTAAAATTTAAGTCCCATTTTCAAAATAATGCATTCACAGAGATCAGATCTACTACTTCCTACTATAAAGGAAGTCATGAAACAAGTTATTTCAAGAAGCTTTATAAAGTCTCTAGCAAGGTCAAAAGTTCTTTGAAAGGGGCTTTCCAGCATTGCTCAGAACATACATGCTCACTGGCACTAAGTTAGATATCAGACAATGGTGAGTAGCCTTACAGTATCTAATTTAGTGTTTGTAACAGAATGAAATTCTACAGCAAATCCCCTTTGTAGATTTGTCATAGAAACTCTCCATGGGGAAAAACCCTTTGGTACTTCTCAGAAGTAGGACAAATTCTTGAAGGAAGTATAGCTGTGTACCAGTCCAGATCCTTGATTGCAACCAATCTGAATAAGTTAGGCAGAAAAATAATTCATTAAAAGTATATTGGGCAGCTTCTAGAATTAGTAGGCAGGCTGGAGAAGCATGTTTATGGCCAGGAACAACATACTCATATGACTCTGGAGAACTGGTCTGATGAAAAGCCCACTGAAGCATCCCAGAGCACTCCAGGCTGAAGTTTCATCACCATCACCTTGCAGGGACTTCTGTCTTATTGCAGATGCTAGTGTGACGTGAGAGAAAGACTCTTCCTGGTTTCTTGATTCTTTCTCTCTAACTCCTAAGACAAATTCTAGGGTAACTGGACTTAGACACTGGCTTCAAGGGAGAGTGAATGTAGCATTTTTGAGTCTGTGGTATAGAAGGAGGCCAGCTTCCTTTCAAGAATCAAAAGATGGGGAAATCCCCAATCAGAGGAAGTGGTTTTGAATGCACATGCAATAATAATAATAATAATAATAATAATAATAACAACAACAACAACACCAACAACACATGACCCAGCACAGGCTGACAATTGAGGGCTACTTGGTGTCACATGTCACCAAATTAGTCATTGCTACCTTATTTAGGGGCAGGGTAGAGGAAGGCAGCATGGAATGACCCTGAGCAAAGGAAATTAATTAAAGAAAGAAATAGCTCTATTTCCCCAGAATTTTAACATTTTTCTGCAAGATGGGAGGAAATTAGAACTGATTAAAGCAGGGATTAAAGCAGGGGAGTTGAACTAGGAGCTTCAGCACCCTGTACAAGTCAGAGAAAGCAAGGAGCGTTGTCCTCATAATACATCTTCCTTGTCTATGGAGCCTGGCTTGATGGGTTGGATGATCTGGGGGCAAGTGGGTGACAGGGCTGGATGATAAGAGAGATTTTTTAGAGTGCTTTGTACTTTTCTTTGCAAACCATTCTCTTTGATCTCTTGATAGGCTGCATCTGAACATAACTGGGGACAAAGTCAGGCACCACAGTATATTTTCTGGCTGCAGCCCTTTTGTTCCAAAGATAAGAATCTAAGTATAACAACCCTAGGGAACTTCTGGTCTACAATTTCAATATATAAACTCTTCCCTAGATTTACATTTGCTGTCAACAGTGCTTCTATCAGCTAGGGTGCTGAAGCTCAAGACTGAGTCCCACCATCCCTGGGGATACTCACAACCAGAAGGGTTTAACTGCCTTTTATTAAACATATTTGGGATGCTTAGACCTGGTCAGAAATGGCAATAGAAACAGTATGAGACATTCTAGGTACATATCTGAAATGCCACCAGGATGAATTAATGTCATGAGTTTTTCTGCTTCTTCTCGGTATTTGGATATTATACTAAGCTGCTCATTAATCTCTGATTTGGGCTGCTTGAGGGAGGCAAGACTACAGGGAACTTCACTTTGTCCATGTAGATATAATAGCTACTACTACTGCTGCTCATCATGAATAAGAACAAAAAAAGGTAAGGATGACAACAAGGCAAGGGGACTGAGTATTTCTGTGAAACTTGTGGCTGCTCTATGAGCAGCTAAACAGCTACATAGCTACTTCCTACCATGTGGTAAGGGAATTTGGGCCCCTCTACTATATACAAAGTGTAGACAGAAAGTGAAGCAAGTCCAGATAAACTGATCTACCAAAATAACTTCTTGATCATAAAGGAATTGGTTAGGAAAACTATCCTCACATACTCTAGGCTAGATGGGAAACAAAACTTCCTTCCCTTCCCAGAACAGAAGGCAAGAACCAATCCCTTGAGAAATATACAGCATTGTATAAAATTGGAGAAAAACAGTACCTAACTATGAGAAAGTGAGGGAGTTGAGTAGTGAATTCTGATAGGGAGAGGTAGATAGCCACTTATCAAGTTGCTCACCTACATCCCTGGGAAATCATGTGTGGCACCTTTTGAACCAAACAAGTCATACCTGGGGAATCTGGAGGTAAAGCAGACAATTCTGGCTGAATGCCAAAATCCATTTCTCCCCTTTCTTCCTTCTGGCTCAATCTTGTTATGGTCATGTGCTTAGGGAAAGGCCCCTATTCCAGCCCTGTGTTGGGGTGGTGCTGGAATCTTGAATAGTTGATGCCAATCACTGATGGACTCATTATACTTGCCAGTGATTGGATTAGGTATGGTTATATGACCCAGTCCTGGGGTGAGAGAAGTCTCCAGGGGGATTTTTGAGAAAGGTTTTCCTCAGTATAAGATGAGATATATAGGAGAAAACTCACCTCTTCATAACAGGATGTGGTCTGCATGCAGTGCTGGAACTGCTGCAGTCATCTTGCAACAAGGAAGCCAGATCTGCTGTCAGCAGAGGAAGACAGAAGATAAAAAATGAAAGCCCCTTTGATGATGTCATTTGATTACCAAGTCAATCAACCCTGAAACCCTGATGCAGGAATATTTGTACTGGTTCTAGAAAATGACCCATCCCTTTTTATCTGGGAGAGGATCACAATATGGAGAGTGAGGTTTTTTCTTTCTTTCTTTCTTTATTTTTTTAAGTTTCAGATTAATATGAGGGTACAAATGATCAGGCTACATGGTCTGCATTTGTTAGGTAAAGTCCAAGCTGTAGTTGAGCCCTTCATCCAGGAGGTGTGCCATATACCTTTACATTGTGCCCATTAGGTGAGAGCACACCAATTCCCCTCCCTTCGCCCCTCTTCCCCCTCCTCTTCCCAACTTGGCTTTATTTTGTGCTTTTCTCTTATGTGGGCATGTATTAGTTTGTCTCCTGGCTTCATATTAGTATTAAGTAACATTGGATACTTGCATTTCCATCCTTGGGATACTTTACTAAGGAGAATGTTCTTCAACTCCATCCAGGTTAATACAAAAGTTGTAAAGTGTCCATGTTTTATGGCTTAATAGTATTCCATGGTATACATATACCACAGTTTAGTAATCCATTCCTGGGTTGATGTGCGCTTGGGTAAATTCCACATCTTGGTGATTGTGAATGGAGCTGCGATGATTATTTTTAGTGCAAACGTCTTTATAGTAAAATGATTTTTTTGCTTATTTTTAATTTTTATTTATTTATTTATTTATTTATTTTGTAGAGACACAAAGATTTCGCTGGGAGCATAGTGTAGTAGTAGGTTATGAGAGTTAAAATGGCAACACACACACTGTGGCAAGAAGTTCTTGAAGCTAGGCAGAGATCCTTAAAAAAAAAAAAAAAAAAAAGAAGAAAACATTTATCCTTCTTTCAAGGTAATGGAGACCAGCCACTGGGTATCATAACATAGCTGGTCAGTGGCCTGAGAAGGGCCAGGCTGATGGACCAAGAGGAATAATGCCAAGAGAAATACTGATCTGGACCAGAGAACCAAACCCAGAGCAATGGCCAGGGGCTAAGTCTCAAGGGCATCTATACCATGAGTAGAAACATCACCTTAATTATGCTTAGAGATCTTGCCACCTAAGCCTCTGTCATTGCATAAAAGAATAGTTAACTTGCCTGTAACTCTAAGACCTCAACTTCTCACTATCCTCTTGTTACATGAATGGCAAGAATATGCTGCCTGTATTTCAAGACCTTGTACTATAGTCATCTAGCCAATGTGTGAGTACCTTAAACCATAGCACTTTAAGGGTTGCTTTTAGGTAACCCTGGACATCTACTTGTGTCAGACAGGAGCTCCTATACCTACACTTTGAGACAAGGACTGAGACATGTTAGTACATTAATAACTAGGGACAGGGTGCATAAATACTGCTATACTCCTGACAACATAAATAATATGCCTTGATACCAACCTTACCATCAAAAGTAATGGCAATGTGGGCACTAAAATTATGTGGTTGGACTTGATTATAAGACAGTCACCTAAATCTAGAATATGCTTATATTGTATTTAAAACATTATCAAAATAAAAATACAAAATTAGAATATTTTATGAAGAATGTATGGACAGCTCAAAATACAGTTTTGGAACCCCAAAAGACCATGGACTCTAGTTTGAGAAATATTAGACTAGAGTAGTCTCAGAAGAGATTATCAATATGAGAAGAAATAATATTGAAACATCATGGGGGGTTGGGGGAAGATGGCTGACTGAAGCCAACTTTCAACAGGAGCTCCCATCCAGAGGGAGAGATAATGGCCAGAAAGAATCCAATAAAGCTGAAGGTCGGGATCTGAGCTGAGAGAAGATTGATAACTTCACATCATCCCTGCTGAGGCAAGATGTGACTCCAAGGAAGCAAATTTCAGGTACAAAACCCATCCCAAAGAGGATGAGAGTCCATCCCCTTCCCCAAGAGAGTGGCTTGCTGTGTGATCTCTGCAAGCAGGCAGTGAACAGAAGACCTCTTGTCTCACCCAGTGGTAGAGAGTCGCTGGAGGCTGGGACTCCTTCTCCAGAGAGACTGCTGTGAGCCTGGGAATTCTCTTGCCCAGCATAAAAGTTGAACAAATATTTTTCCTGCCATTCTGAGCTCCCAGTTCATCCTTCCCCCCTCACCTGGTGGTCTGGAAGCCCACCCCCTGCAGAGACAGGAGTGTTCGCAGTTCCTTACTAATGCTGGGCATTGCATGGGCTGCAGAAGTGCAGCAGCACTGAAACGGTGGCTCATGTAGAAGTGGAGAGAGGTGCAGTGGGGAGGGTGACTGGCCGGCCCTGAGAAAGTGTGTATCAGAGGTGGGTGAAGGCTCAAGAACCTGAGAGGAGGCTCAGGAACCCACACAGAGGCACTTGCCACACAGCAGCAGTGATAGTAGAGTGATCCCACCGGGGTCAAATTTTGGAGACACACCTCCCCATTTCTGTAGACTGCCAGAGGGAGCCAGGCCTCACCCTGCTGGTACCTCTAGTGCGGCTGCGGCAGAGGCGCAGTCTCTGGGGGAGAAAAATATTCACTGCATTGTTAACTCCTGGCTTGGAACAAACTCCGGTGGAACACTCCTTAGTTTCCATTGTGCACCAGAGGGAGTCAGGCTTCAGCACCCCCTGCTGGCTAGTGACAGAGTGTGGCGGCGTGGCTGAGGAGGCATTGACTCCCCTCAGACTTTGGCAGGTGCAAATCCATGGTGCATTTGCTTATTGGAGGGAACTGGGCCACAGCCCCACAGGCTTACCAGGGACTAGGCATGGCAAAGGTGCAAGGTGGGGAAGGAGGCACTAGCCCCCCGGACTAGTTCATTTGCTGGGTGGGTCTTTCTGACTCCACAGAGCACTAGAGTGAGTCCAGTGGACCCCTGCTGTCTAGTTGCTGGAGAACTTCTGATCTCCCCCACTTGATCAGCAATAGTGCTGACCCAGAAAATTGGTTTGGAAGTCTTGACCTGGGCTGGCCAACCAGGGATCATCTGAGGATGAGCCCTAGTTGTGTTGTTGTGTGAGGGTCTGATTTTCCTCTTCCTGCTGTTGCCTGTGTTAGGCTGCATGTGTTAGCTGCTTGTATTTCTCCACAGCTGAGATTTCATCCTAAAGCCACTGTTTCATTAGGATTGGATAGAGAATAACTGAATAGGAGAAGAGCCACCTACCCCATCACACCAAGCAGGTCCCCACAGTCTCAGGCTGCAGGACTGAATGAGACCTTTGTAAAACTATAGGGAAAAAGCCACAGTCACCAGTCCCAGCTCTTTGGTAAAGGGCTGGTTAACTACTCCTCCAGGAGCCCTCAATCCAATTTCACCATACCAGCTTCTCTAGCCAAACTGTGAAAAATAATCATGGGGTGGGATCAGCAGAAAAACTCTGGCAACATGAATAATCAGAGTAAATCAACTCCTTCAAGGAATGACAAAGGACACACAACCAAAGATGCCATTCATAAACAAATAGCTGCAATGTCAGAAATCGAGTTCAGAATATGAATACCAAATAAGATTAGTAGAATGTAAGTAAAGTTGGAATTAGAAATTTAAGGAGTAGTTCAAAAGTTGTCTCAAGAAATCAATGAATTCAAAGACAAAATCTTCAAAAATTTAGACACAATCAGGCAAGAAATCGCAGACCTCAAAGATCTGAGAAATACAGTAGACTCCCTCAGTAACAAAATGGAGCTGGCAGAAGAAAGGATCTCTGATATTAAAGGCAAAGATTTTGAACACTCTCAAATAATCAAAGAGGCAGAGAAGTGGAGAGCAAAAACGGATCATTCCCTGAGAAAGTTGTGGGATCAACTCCAAAAGAGCAAACACTCATCTTATAGGAATTCCTGAAGGAGTAGTGGTTGGTCCTCAAGTCACTGATGCTCTACTCCAAGATATAATGGAGGAGAATTTTCCAAGCATGGCTAGAGATACTGAAATTCAGATAGCAGATAGTTTCAGAACCCCAGCAAGATTCAATCCAAATAAAGCATTCAAATAAAGCATTGTGATTAACTTTGCAAAGTTAATATGAAAGAGAAAATTCTGAAAGCATCCAGACTTAAGAAAATCATAAACTACAAGGGGACAAATATTAGAATGAGTGCAGATCTCTCAACTGAAACTTTTCAAGCCAGAGGAAGATGATCATCAAACTTCCATCTCCTAAAACAAAACAACTTTCATACCAGGATCCTGTATCCAGCTAAACTGAGTTTCATTTGTGATGGAAAAATCAAATACTGTACTGACATAGACATGTTGAAGAAATTTGCCATAACTAAACCAACTCTTTAGGATATTCTCAGACCCATTCTCCACAATGACCAGCACAGTGCTCTATCACCAAAGTAAATTCATTCAGAAATTTTTTAACAAAACCCAACTTTCACAGTGGTGAAAGGATTAAAAATGTCCATTGGACATTCAAAAAACGTAACACCAAAACACTACTGGCCTTATAAATTCTCTCAATTAATGTGAATGGTTTAAAAACAAATTGGTTTAAAAATAAAAATAAAATTGTCCTCTAAAGAGGCATAGGTTTGCTGACTGGATACATAAAGTGAGACCAGCTATCTGCTACATACAAGAATCTCATCTTACCTTAAAGGATAAAAATAGACTCAGACTGAAGGGATTGACATCTATAATTCAGGCAAATGGAAATCAGAAAAAAGCAGGGGTTCCAATTTTATTCATAGATACAATAGGCTTTAAACCAACAAAGGTATTGAAAGAAAAGGATGGTTACTTCTTATTTGTCAAGGGAAACACTCAACCTGATGAGATATCAATTATTAACATTTATGCACCCAACCAGAATGCTCCTCAATTTATAAAGGAAACCCTAACAGACACAAACAATTTTGATATATTCCAGCACCTTAATAGTCAGATTTGAATACCCCTTTTGAGTGTTGTATAGATCCTCCAAGAATAAACTAAACAAAGAAATATTGTAATTAATTGTTGTTGACCCTACAACAAATGGACTTAACAGACATCTACAGAATATATCATCCTAATAAAACTGACTACAAATTCTTCTCAACAGCCCATGGAACATCCTCCAATATTGACCACATCTTAGGTCACAAGTCTAACCTCAGCAAATTTAAAAGAATAGAAATTATTCCTTCTATTTTCTCAGACCATCACAGAGTAAAAGTTGAACTCAATGACAGCAGGAATCTTCATACTCAAAGAGTCATGGAAACTAAATAACGATGCTGAATGAGAACTAGGTCATTATGAGATTGAGAAGGAAATTACCAAATTCTTGGAACAAAATGAAAATGAAGACATGAATTATCATAACCTGTGGGATACTGAAAAGGCAGTCTGAAGAGGAAAATTTATAGCATTCAAACCTTCCTTAAGAGAATGGAAAGACAGGAAGTCAACAACATAATGGGACATCTCAAGCAACTGGAAACACAGTTTCCAATTCCAAACACAGCAGAAGAAAAGAAATAAACAACATTAGAGCAGAATTAAATGAAATTAAAACAAAAGAATCATTAAAAATATCAATGAATCAAAGAGTTGGTTAGAAAAGATTAACAAAACTGATAAACCTTTGGCTAACCTAAACAAAAACAGAAAAGCACAATTCCTAATATCATCAATCAGAAATGGTAAAGGCAAAATAACAACAGACACATCAGAAATTCAAAAAAATCCTTAATGAATACTATAAAAAATGCTATTCTTAGAAATATAAAAATCTGGAAGAAATAGACCAAAACCTGGAAGCATGCCACCTTCCTAGACTCAGCAGAAAGAATTGGATATGTTAGATAGACCTATATCAAGTACTGAAATAACATCAACTATATGGAATTTCCCAGAAAAGAAAAATCCAGGACCAGGTGGCTTCACAACAGAATTCTACTAACCCCTTAAAGAGGAACTAGTACCTATATTACATAAACTTTTCCAAAACACAGAAAAAGAAGGAATACTTACCAACATATTCTATGAAGCAAATATCACACTGATCCACAAACCAGGAAAAGACTCAGCAATGAAAGAAAATTATAGGCCAAGATTATTAATGAATATAGATGAAAAAATATTCCATAAGATCCTAGCAAACAGAAACCAGCAATACATCAAACAAATTATACACCATGACCAAGTTGGTTTGTCCCAGGGTCTCAAGGTTGGTTCAACATATGTAAATCTATAAGTATAATGCATCACATAAACAAAATAAGAAACAAAGACCATATGATTCTCTCAATTAATGCAGAAAAAGCTTTTGATAATATCCAGAATCCTTTCATGATCAGAACACTTAAGAAAATAGGCTTAGATGTGTCATTTCTTAAACTGATAGAGGCCATCTACAGCGAACCCACAGTCAATATAATATTGAATGGAATAAAATTGAAAATATTTCCACTCATATCAGAAACTAGGCAAAAATGCCCATTGTTTCCACTGCTTTTTAACATAGTAATGGAAATCTTAGCCATCGCAATCAGGCAAGAATCATCGATCAAGTGTATCCACATAGGGTCAGAGGAGATCAAACTCTCTCTCTTCACTGGTGATATGTTACTATACCTGGTAAATCCCAGCTACTTAACTCTTAGAATTGGTAAAGGAATACAGCAGCATCTCAGGATATGAAATCAATACTCACAAATCAGTAGCTTTTAGATATACCAACAATAGTTAAGCTGAAAAAAATAGTCAAGGACTCTATTCTTTTTACAGTAGTGCCAAAAGAGATGAAATATCTTGGAATTTACCTAACAAAGGACATAAAATATCCTGAAGAGAATTATGAAACTCTGAGAAAAGAATTAGCTGAAGATGTTAACAAATGGAAAAACGTGCCATGCTCATGGCTGGGAAGAATCAACATTGTTAAAATGTCCATACTGTCTAAAGTAAAATGCAAATGTAATGCAATCCCTATTAAAGCACCACTGTCATACTTTAAAGATCTGGAAAAAATAGTACTTTGCTTATATGGAATCATAAAAAACCCCAAATAGCCAAAACATTACTCAGAAATAAAAACAAATCATTAAGGAATCATGCTACCAGACTTCAGGCTACACTAAAATCTATAGTGATCAAAGCAGCATGGTGCTGGCACAAAAATAGAGAGGTAGATGTATGGAACAGAATAAAGAACCAAGAGATGAACCCAGACGCTTATAATCATTTGATCTTTGATAAGCCTATCAAAAATATAAACTGGGGGAAAGATTTCCTATTTAACAAATGGTGCTGGGTGAATTAGCTGGTGACTTGTGAAACACTGAAACTGGACCCACACCTTTTACAATTAACAAAAATTGATTCTCACTGGATAAAAAATTTAAACTTAAGACATGAAAGTATAAAGATACTTGAAGAGAGTGTATGGGAAACACTTGAAGAAATTGGCCTGGGAGAATATTTTATAAGGAGGACCCCCTGGGAAATTGAAGCAACACCAAAAACATATTACTGGGATCTGATTAAACTAAAAAGCTTCTTCACAGCCAAAAATACAGTAAGTAAAGTAAGCATACAGCTCTCAGAATGGGAGAAGATATTTGCAGGTTATGTTTCTGACAACAGTATGATAACTAGAATCTACAGAGAACTCAAATTGATTAGTAAGAAAAGAACAAGTGGGCTCAGCACCTGTATCTCAGTGAGTAGGGTGGCAAGGGTGGTGGGTTTGAGCCCAGCCAGGGCCTGCTAAATAGCAATGACAACTGCAACAACAAAAAAATCGCTGGGCTTTGTGATGGGTGCCTGTAGTCCCAGGTACTTGGGAGGCTGAGGCAAGAGAATCACTTAAGCCCAAGAGTTTGAGGTTGCTGTGAGTTGTGATGCCACAGCATTCTATGGAAGGCAACAAAGTGAGACTCTGTCTCAATTAAAAAAAAAAAAAAACAAATGAAGAAGAAGAAAAGAAAAGAAAAGGAAAGGAAAATAAAATAAAAGATGATTCTATTTCATTGTTGGCAAGAGACTTGAACAGAAGCTTTTCTGAAGAAGACAGGCATATGGCCTACAGACTCATGAATAAATGCTCATTATCTTTAATCATCATAGAAATGCAAATCAAAACCACTTTGAGATATTATCTAACCATAGTAGGAGTAGCCCACATAACAACATCCCAAAACTACAGATGTTGGTGTGGATGTGGAGAATAGAGAACACTTCTGCATTGGTGGTGGGAATGCAAGCTAATATGTTCTTTTTGGAAAGAAGTTTGGAGACCACTTAGGGAACAAAAAGTAGACCTACTGTTCAATCATGTAATTCCTCTACTAGGTATATATCCAGAAGACAAAAAATCATTTTACAACAAAGATATTTGTATGAGAATGCTTATTGCAGCCCAATTCATAATTGCCAAGTCATGGAAGCAGCCCAAGTGCCCATCGACCCATGAATGGATTAACATATTGTGATATATGTATACCATAGAATATTATGCAGTCATTAAAAAAGATGGAGGTAAACAGGGAGGGAGACAAGATGGTGGACTGAAGCCAGCTTTCCACAGAGGCTCCCATTCAGAAGGAGAGTTAAGGCACAAAAATCCTGCAAGTAACCTGGTGGATTTGAGCTGCACCAAGAGAGAAGGTTGAAGAACGCACATCAACCCCGCTGAGGTGAGCTGCAACCACAAGGACGCAAACAAAAGGTACAAAATCCATCACCAAGTGGATGGGAATCCCCCCCTCTCCCATGGGACTAGCTCAAGAGCCCCACAAACAAACAAACGGGCAGAAATCAAAGGCCCTCCCACTACACTCCATGGGACAGACCTTCTAAAAACTGGACCTACCTCCCCTACTAGGGTGCCATGGCGTTCTTCTGCCAGGCATAAAAATATATAAGACAGTAAATATCCTTTGCCTGCAACCCTGAACTCCAGCACCCCCCTCCACTCACACTGAGGTCTGGAGGCCTGTCCCCTAGGAGTTCGGATTGTTGGGTGATTTCTCGAGGGGTGTGGACAGTGCCCGAGCTGTGGCTGGTCAGCGCTGACTCTGAGACATGGGAACGAGGAGAGGGCAGTCGGCTGAGGGGGAGCCATGCCAGGGCAGTGCTTCCCTGAGGCGTGGTGCAGCAGCCCTCCTTGGGCAGCAATACGGCCAGGCATAAAAATGAGTAAAACTATGTGTCTTCCCCAGTTGCAGCGCTGAGCTCCCAGCACTTCCCTCCACTATCACTCTGTGGTCTGGAGACCTCTGGGGTCTGGAGTCTGGATTCTTGGGTGATTTCTCATGGGGTGTGGACCGTGCCTGAATTGCACTGACTCTGGGGCATGGGAGCGAAGAGAGGACAGTTGGCTGGGATGGAAATGCTCCAGAGCAGCGGTTCCCTGAGATGCGGAGCGGCGGCTGTCTTCTGGCGGTGGTGCAGCCAGGCATAAAACTGTGTGGAACTGTGTATGCTCGCTACCTGCAGCTCTGGGCTCCCAGCACTCTCCTTCGCCCTCACCCTGAGATCTGGAGGCCTGACTCCAGGAATCTGGATTTTTGGGTGATCTCTCGAGGGTTGTGGACAGAGCATAAACTGTGGCTGGTTAGTGCTGACTCTGGGGTGCGGGAGCGAGGAGAGAAGGGTTAGAGCGAGCCACACCAGAGTGGCGGTTCCCAGAGGTGGATCAACAGCCGTTTTTTTTCAGCAGCATAACGGCTAACACCTGGATATTCTCAAGCCACAACCCCTGTCTCCCTGGGCAACCAGAGTAAAATCCTTTACTCTACCCGTGAGTAAAGGATTTGCCTGAGGCTACTCACAAACCTGGGAAGCTTCCAGGGTGGGGCGACTCAGAGAGGTAACTGAATACAAACCTCCAGCAGCAAAGACAGGAAGTTGGAACTCAGAACAGCTTCTCTTCTGCAGGTGAATTTAGCAGGAACAGAGACAGAATCCCACAAAGTTGTTCTGTTCTGTTCTGTCAGTAACATCAATCAGGGGAGGGCTGAGCCTAAATGAACACCCCCAACCTTCATCAAGCATCCGAGGATGTCAGGCCTCACCTCCTCCTGTTAGATAGTGGCAGAGTACAGAGGCCTGGCAGATTTCCTTGTGATTCAGGCAGGTGCATACCCCTGGAATATATGTTCACTACAGGCAACTGGGTCAGCATCTGCAGAGATATCAGTGACTGGGTCCTACAGAGGGGCAAGGTGGGGAAGAAGGCATAAACTTTCCCAGACAGATCTATTTGCTAGGTGGATCCTCCTGACTCCATGCAGCACTGGAATAAGCCATATCAGAGTAGTCACCAGACACTGTGATCCATTTCCCAGAGACCTCTTGAACTCTCCCAGCCGAGACAGGTGCCGACTGAGAAAATTGATTTGGACCTTTTGAACTAAACCAATGGACTGAGGACTTTTCAGGTGGTGCCCTGGGTGTGTGGTTGTAGGAAGGTTTGATTTTCCATTTCCATTTGGTGCCAGAGGTGGGTGGGGTGATTTAATTGCTGTTTTTTTTCCACAACTGAGACTTCAACCCAGAGTAAATGTTTCACTACAGTTCAACAGAAACCAGCTGAAAACAAGACAGAACAACTTAGCCCGACCACACCAGACAGGGCCCCAGTTTCTCAGGTCACAACACTGTATGGGGCCTCGACAAAGCCCCAGGGTAAAAATCAAAGAGAGTAAAACAACCATGGGGCAAAATCAGCGGAAAAATTCTGGTAACATGCATAACCAGAATAGATCAACCCCCCCAAGGAAAGATATGGCAGAGGTAATTGAAGATCCCATTCACAAATAAGTGGCTGAGATGTCAGAAATAGAATTCAGAATTTGGATTGCAGACAAGATTAATAAAGTGGAATAAGGAATTCGAGGAGAAATTCAAAAGTTGTCTCAAGAATTTAACGAATTTAAAGACACAACCACCAAAGACTTAGACACACTGAAGCAAGAATTTGCAGCCCTCAAAGATCTGAAAAATACAGCAGAATCCCTCTGCAAAAGAATGGAGCAAGCAGAAGAAAGGATTTCTGACATTGAAGATAAAGCCTTTGAACACGCCAAAACTCTCAAAGAGGAAGGGAAATGGACA
>CAUYPK010002340.1:0-11704 GCA_963574355.1 Loris lydekkerianus | reverse complement strand
TTTAATTTCTCCATCATAAGTGAAACTCAGTTGAACTGGATACAGTATCTGGAGTTGAAAATTATTTTGTTTTAGGAGATTAAAAGTCGATGACCACCCACTTCTGACTTGAAAAGTTTCAGCAGAGAGATCTGCAGTCATTCTAATATTCTTCCCTTTGTAAGTAATGGCTTTCTTTCCTCTGGCTGCTTTAAGAATTTTCTCCTTCATATCAACTTTAGTGAAGTTGATTATGATATGCCTGGGGGATGTCTTATTGGGATTGAGTCATGCTGGGGTTCTGAAACTGTCTGATATCTGAATTTCAGAATCTCTTGGTATGTCTGGACAATTCTCTTTCATAATTTCATGGAGAAGGGCCTCTATGCCTAGCAAGGTGACTTCATCGGTTTCAGGGACTCCAATGAGTCTGATATTAGCCTTCTTTCAATTATCCCAGAGCGCTCTGAGAGAATGATCCGTTTTTGCTCTCCATTTCTGTTCCTCTTTGAGAGTTTGGGGGCGTTCAAAGGCTTTGTCTTCAATGTCAGAAATCCTTTCTTCTGCTTGCTCCACTGTGTTACTGAGGGATTCTACTGTATTTTTCAGATCTTTGAGGGCTGCAAATTATTGCTTCAGTGTGTCTAAGTCTTTGGTGGTTTTGTGTTTAAAGTCGTTGAATTCTTTAGACAACTTTTGAATTTCTCCTCGAATTCCTAATTCCGACTTTTGAATTGCTGCTTGAAGTTTTAATTCCAAATTTTCCTCCACTTTATTAATCTTGTTTGCAATCTAAGTTCTGAATTCGATTTCTGACATCTCAGCCAGTTGTTTATGAATGGGATCTCAATTACATCTGCCATATCTTTCCGGGGGGGGGGGGAGGGTTTGATCTATTCTGGTTATTCATGTTACCAGAGTTCTTC
The DNA here is from genome assembly GCA_963574355.1 of Loris lydekkerianus. Classification (NCBI taxonomy): domain Eukaryota; kingdom Metazoa; phylum Chordata; class Mammalia; order Primates; family Lorisidae; genus Loris; species Loris lydekkerianus. The sequence goes on along the minus strand of CAUYPK010002340.1, from coordinate 10,799 downwards.
TACTGATTCCGCACCATGGTTGTTTTAGATCCTTTGATTTTTCCCCTGGGGCTTTGTCGAGGACCTGTACAGTGCTGTGGCCTGAGAAACTGGGCCCCTGTTTTGTGTGGTGGGGCTAAGAGGTTCTGTCTTGTTTTCAGCTGGTTTTTGTTCAACCCTAGTGAAACAGTTACTCGGGGTTGAAGTCTCAGCTATGGAAAAATATCTGCAATTAAGTCACCCCACCCACCACAGGCAATAATTGGAAAAGGAAAATCAAACCTTCCTACAACCGCACACCCAGGGCACCACCTGATTTGTCCTCAGGTGATTGGTTCAGTTCAAAAGGTCCAAATTAATTGTCTCAGTCTGCACCTGTCTCGGGTGACAGAGTTTTGGAGGTATCTGGGAACTGGATCACAGGGGTCTGGTAACTACTCTGATGTGGCTTGCTCTAGTACTGTGTGGAGTCAGGAGGAGCCAACCAGCCAATAGATCAGTCTGGGAAGGTTGGTGCCTCCTTCCCCACCATGCACCACTGTCACACACAGTCACTGATAGCCCTGCAGTTGGCTGACCCAGTTGCCTGTAGTGAACCGATACTCCTGAAGTTTGCACCTGGCTGAATCACAAGGAAGTCTTCCAAGCCGCTGTGCTCTGCCTCTCTCTAGCAGGAGGAGGTGAGGCCTGACAGCCTTGGGTGCTTGATGAAGGTTAAGGGGGTGTTCACTCAGGTCCACTCCCGCCCCAGATTAATGCTACTGACAGAACAGAACAGAACAACTTTGTGGTTCCCCTGCAGAAGAGAAGCTGATTTGATTTCCAAATCAGCTTGTCTTTGCTCTCGCAGGTTTGTATTTGGTTAGCTGTCAGTTCTGTCCTGCTGCCTTCCTTTGTCTATAGGCTGACGATCCCCTGAGGGCCAGGTGTGTCTTAGGCTCAGTGAAGCAGTCCTCTGGGAGTTTCCCCAGTTTGCAAGCCAATGCTGCCTCAGGCAAATCCTTTACTCATGGTCTCTGGTTGCCCAGGGAGACAGGAGGTGTGGTTTCAGAATATCCGGGGGTGAGCCATATTACTGCTAAAAGAGGGCTGCTGTTTTATGTCTCAGGGAGCTGCTGCTCTGGTATGGTTCCCTCTCAGCTGACCATCCTCTCCTCGCTCCCGTGCCCCAGAATCTGTACTGACCGGCTGAAGCCCAGGCACTGTCCACACCCCTCAAGCAATCGCCCAAGAGTCTGGACTCCTGGGGGACAGGCCTCCAGACCTCGAAGTGAGAGTGGAGGGGAGTGCTGGGAGCTCAGGGTTGCAGGTAGAGAATAGATACAGTTTTACACAGTTTTATGCCTGGCCATATTGTTGCCAAAAGACAGCTGCCACATTGTGCCTCAGGGAACTGCCGCTCTGGTGTGGTTCCCTCTCAGCCAGCCGTCCTCTCCTCGCTCCCATGCCCCAGAATCAGCACTGACCAGCTGTAGTCTAGGCACTGTCCACACCCCTCGAGAAATCACCCAAGAATCTGAACTTCTGGGGGACAGGTCTCCAGACCTTAGAGTGAGAGTGGAGGGGAGTGCTGGGAGGTCAGAGTTTCAGGTAGAGAATATATACAGTTTTATACAGTTTTATGCCTGGCAGGAGGATGCCTTGACACCCTAGTAGGGGAGGTAGGTCCAGTTTTAGAGAGTCTCTCCCATGGAGTGTAGTGGGAGGACCTTTGAACTCTGCCCGATTGTTTGTGGGGCACTCCGAGCTGTTCTCATGGTGATGAGATTTTGTACCTTTTGTTTGTATCCTTGTGGTCACAGCTCACCTCAGCGAGTTTGACGTGCATTCTTCAACCTTCTCTCTTAGTACAGCTCAAATCCACCAGGTTACCTGCTAAATTTTTGTCCTTTAACTCTCCTTCTGGACAGGAGCCTCTGTGGAAAGCTGGCTTCAGTCATCCATCTTGTCTCCTCCCCACAGAAGAGATTAAAAAAAAAAAAGGTTGGATTTTACTCAGTTTTATTCTCACTTTAAAAATTTTCTGTAGCTAGCTGGTTCTGTTCCTCACTCCTGTAATCCTAACACTCTGAGAGGCCCAGGTGGGTGGCTTGCTTGAGCTTAGGAGTTCCAGACCAGCCTGAGCAAGAGTGAGAGTCTGTCTGCCTCTACTTAAAATAGAAAAAAACTATCTGGGTGTGGTGGAGGTATCTGTAGTCCCAGCTACTCAGGATATTGAGGCAAGGGGACTCCGTTGAGCCCAAGATTTTGAGGTTGCAGTGAATTATGATGCCATGGGACTCTACCCAAGGTAACAGTGAGATTCTTGTATTAAGATGATTTTTTTTTTTTTCTGCTGACAATGCTCCCCTTTATTGGCTGCATTGGAGGGAACCAAGGTTCTAAGCAACAAAGTGCCCTAATTAAGGTTGTATTTGTGCCTTTCAAATACCATTATTTTATTTCTTGGAAGTGTTGTCATTGACTTTTGATTGGGTATTTTGGTATCCTTATATGAGTGCAGGATATAGTGGGGTACATCAAACACCACTGTGAGGGAGTTGCCTATGGAAATTTTTTATCTCTCTTTTTGGAGGAAGGAATGATACCACACATACATCATACTTCCTTCCATCTGGATTCTGGAAATTTAGAACTTGACATAGTTGTTCCACTTTGCTGCCTACACACACAGAAACACCACTTTCCTTGCCTGGGAGAAGAGAAGTTGCCCCAGTCTCTGGCTAATGGTGGAGCTGCAGATTTTGGCCTCTAACCTTTGTAGGACGCTACCTCCCTCATTTTTCACATGCCTGCCTCTTCCATTCTCAGACAATATCATCAGAGATCCCATAGAGATACATACACATACATATTATGGAAGGAGAGGGTCTTCTCACACCCAAGAGAAAACATGAGAGAAAACCTTATGACATTGGATCAAAGAGTTCATAAATATGATACCAAACACACAATTCATAAAATAAAATAAGATAAATTGGCATTTATAAAAATTAGGAACTTCTGTTCTGTGAATGACTGACCCAATTAAAAAAATTAAATGCAATACATATATTGGAAGAAATACATATTTGATAAAAGACATATGTCTAGGGTATACAAATGATCCTTAAAACTGAATAATAAAATCAATCCAATATAGATTTGGGCAAAAGATATAAACAGACACTTCACCTAGGAAGTTGTAGGATGGCAAATAAGCAGATGCAAAGGTGTTAACCATCACAAACCACAATGAGATGCAATTATACACCTACTAGAATGTCTAAAATTAACAAAAATAATCATGTTGCATATTGGAATGGATGCAAATTAAACAGAAATGATAGGAATTTATAGTGTACAACCACTTTGGAAAATAGACCTTAAACATACAAGTATCATATAACTTAACAATTCTGCTATTCTACTGTTAGGTATTTACCCACAATAAATGAAAGCATATGTCCATATAAAGACTTGTACACAAATACTCAAAACTAGAAACAACCCAAAAGTCTATTAACAGATGAAAGAATAAACAAATTGTTGAATATTCATATAATGGAATACTACTCAGCATTAAGAAAGGAACGGACTGTGAATACACATAATGACATGAAGAAATCTTACAATAATTATGCTTAGAGAAAGAAACCAGACAGAAAACAGTGTTTACTATATTATTCAATTTCTATAAAATTCTAGAAATTGAAAACTTATTCATAGTAATAAAGAAGACTACTAGGCACCATGGTGAGGAAGAAGATCATGAACTGGGGTCTGGGTGACCTGGGTTCCGAGACCTGGTTCTAGTAATAGCCTGCTGTTGTTATCTTGGCCCTCAGTCTCCATGAAGTTGCTGTCTGCAAGGGTAGCTGGCAGGGAAGCACAAAATCTGGGGGATACCTGAGCTCATTGATTGTAATTTTGAACCTATGACTTGTTCAAAGCCCCAAAGGATTGAATTTGTATAATTTCTCAAATTTGCCAGTAGGAAGAACTAGTTAGGATGTTTGTTAGCAGAATGGATGGATACTCATGTCTTTCTCCTGGAGGGTTGATGCAGTGTATTTGGGTGTGTTTCAGGAGTCTCCTTTTAATCAGTCCCAATTTGGGAAAGGCTGGTGTCATTCATTCTGATGTTACTAGTGCCCAAGGTCTGGATGGTTCAAGGAGGTCGTGATCTAGTCACTAAGCAGAAATGTGAGTTCAAACTACTTCACTGGGATATCATCAGGGAAAACTTCTTCCTCAGCCTTCTCAGTCTCCTGAGCAGGGTGTTCTGGGGGCTTCAGAATGGGGCCAGCTGCACAACAGACAAGGCAGCCTGGATAAGGGCAGGGATCTACCATCAGGAGCCCAGGGAAGGCAGGGCTGGCCCTGGCTCCTCACACCAGCTTCCTGGGAACTAAGCCCATTAGGGTTCTCAGTGGAGTGGCCATGGCCATGTTCCCACTGATAGGACATGAGTGGGATTAGGAAATGAGAAAATGTGGGGATGAAGGTGGATCAGGAGGGGACAGTTGAAAGCAGTTGGGTGGTTGGGTCATCCAGATTACTCTTACCTGCCTGTTGGACTTGTTCCCAACTTCTCTGCAGTAGCCTGCTCCATGTCTCACACCTCTCATGAGAAAAGAGGCACCCTGGCACAGTCACTTCTGTAATATAACATCTGTATTTTAACTTTTAAAAAGTTAAAATGAGAGCAGTGGGTGGGGCACCGGCCACATACATCAAGGCTGGTGGGTTGGAACCCAGCCTGGGTCAGCTAAAACAACAATGACTACTGCAACAAAAAAATAGTTGGGCATTTTTGTGGTGGGTGCCTGTAGTCCCAGCTACTTGGGAGACTGAGGCAAGAGAATCGCTTAAGCCCAAGAGTTTGAGGTTACTGTGAGCTATGATGCCATAGAACTCTACCAAGGGCAACATAGTGAGACTCTGTCTCAAAAAAAAGTTAAAATGAATGATTTATTTTTTTCTGGAAGTTTAGGGCAAAACTGTGGGTTCACATTATACATAGGGACACATTATACATGGTAAAATGCATTATGTATTGATATGTGTACTGGTTACACAATGAGGTATATGCATATATAAAAGTTCATGTAGCCATACCTTGAAATTTCTGCATACCTAAATTTCAAAGATTGAATAGTAATGTTGAAATACAAAGTGAAAAAAAAATATAATAAAATAGAATAAAAGAAAAAAGCAGGAAGAATAATAACAACTGTAAAGGATCAATCCAGAAGGTCTTAAACTTCTGAATAATAGAAATTCCAGAAAGAAAAAAAAAAGAATGTGAAATTATCAAATAAGTAATATATAACATTTTCCCATAATTGAAGGGTTTGATGCTCCATTTAGATTTAAATAATCTAATGAGAACCCACCATAAGGAATAAATATGTACATATTCACACCATTTGAAATTTCAGAATTGTATAATGAGTAGATCGTTCTAAATGTTTAGTCAGAGAAAAAAGTCATAGATCATGTATGAAGGAATGGAAATGAGAACACATCGCATTTCTTTATAGCATTGCTGGATGCTATAAGATAATGGATAATGTACTAATATATTCTTCATGGAAAATATATTTCATTTTAGAATTTTATACTGAGGCAAACTATGTTTGTTTTAAATGCTATGGTAGAATACATATGTTTTCAGATATGTAAAGTTTCAAAATATTTATCTCCAATTCATCCTGTTCTGGTTACATAAACAACACCCTAAATCAGGGGTCCTCAAACTTTTTAAACAGGGGGCCAGTTTACTGTCACTCAGATTGTTGGAGGGCTGGATTATAGCTAAAAAACAAAACAAAACAAAACAAAACTGTGAACAAATTCCTATGCACACTGCACATATCTTATTTTGAAGTAAAAAAAAGAAACAAAATGGGAACAAATACAATCACACCGCCTCATGTGGCCCATGGGCCGTAGTTTGAGGACCCCTGCATAGTTGTTTAAAGAATAATAATGGCTGGGTGCAGTGGCTCATGCCTGTAATCCTAGCACTCTGGGAGGCCAAGGTGGTGGATTGCTTGAGCTCAGGGGGATCAGCCTGAGCAAGAGTGAGACCCCATCTTTAAAAATAGAAAAACTAGGGGCAGATACAAGATGGCTGACTGAAGCCAGCTTTCCACAGATTCTCCCATCCAGAGGGAGAGTTAAAGGACAGAAATTTAGCAAGTAACCTAGTGGATTGGAGCTGCACCAAGAGAGAAGGTTGAAGAATGCACATCAACCCTGCTGAGGTGAGCTGCGACCCCAGGAATATAAGCAAAAGGTACAAAGTCCATCACCAAGCAGACGGGAGTCCCCTCCCTCATGAGAACGGCTTGGAGTGGCCCACAAACAAATGAGCAGAGTTCAAAGGTCCTCCCACTACACTCCATGGGAGAGACCCTCTAAAAACTGGACCTACCTCCCCTATTAGGGTGCCACGGTGTTCTCCTGCCAGGCATAAAACTATATAAAACTGTATATATTCTCTACCTGCAATTCTGACCTCCCAGCACTCCCCTCCACTCTCACTCTGAGGTCTGGAGGCCTGTCCCCCAGGAATCCAGATTCTTGGGTGATTTCTCGAGGGGTATGGACAGGGCCTAGACTGCAGCTGGTCAGTGCTGATTCTGTGGCATGGGAGTGAGGAGAGGACAGTTGGCTGAGAGGGAACCCACCGGAGGCTCAGTGCCCTGAGGCACAAAGCAGTAGCCATTTTTGGCAACAATAGGGCTCACTCCCGGATATTCCAAAGCCACACCCCCTGTCTCCCTGGGCAACCAGAGGAGGTTGGGCATCTTCTCAGGTAGCAACCACCATGTAACAGATCTGGGACGAAAACACAGGCCCTGTGAGTAAAGGGTTTGCCTGAGGTGGTATCGGCCTGGGTGGAGCATGGGGACTAGAAAACACCCATGCAGAGCTGGGAAATTCCCAGGGAGGGGCAACCCAGAGGACCACTTTTCTTAGTCTAAGATGCACTCGGCCCTCAGGGGATCGTCAGCCTATAGACAATGGAAGGCAGGAGGAGAGAACTGACAGCTAACTGAATACAAACCTGCAGGAGCAAAGACAGGGCCTGAGGCGCAGACTCTGGGAACTCAAAACAGCTTCTCTTCTGCAGGGGAATTTAGCAGGAACAGAGACAAATTCCCGCTAGGTGCTGCAGCTGTTTGCATCTCTTCACAGCTGAGATTTAAACCTAATACCATGGCTTGTTAGGATAGAGTAGAGGTTGGTTGGTATCAAAACAGATCTAGCTTGTGCTATCTCACCAAGTAGGTCCTCAGAGTCTCTGGCCAAAACTCCAAAAGGGGTCTTTGTAAGGTTGTAGGAGATAAACCACAATTATAAAGCCTAGCGATTTGGTAAAGGGTTATCTCTACTACCTGGGAACTCCTATTCATTCTCACCCTACCAGTTCTAATAACCAAATGGTGGAAAATAAACATGGTGCAGACCCAACAGAAGAACTCTGGCAACACAAATTACCAGAGTAGATCAACCCCCCCCCCCAAAGAAATGACAAAGGAGATACAACTGAAGATGCCATGCATAGACAAATGGCAGCAATGTCAGAAATTGAATTCAGAATATGGATGGCAAATAAGATAAATAGAATAAAAGAAAAGATAGAAATTGAATTCCAAAGATTGTCTCAAGAAATTAATGAATTCAAAGAGAAAGTCACCAAAGATATGGACATAATGAGAAAAGAGATCCCAGAGCTCAAGGGAATGAAAAAGGTAGTTAAGGAGCTCCGAAATATAGTAGAATCCCTCAGTAAAAGAGTTAACCAGGCAGAAGAAAGTATCTCTGAAACTGAAGACAAAGCTTATAAATGTTCCCAAATGCTCAGAGGCAGACAAATGGAAAGCAAAAACTGATCATTCCCTCAGAGAGTTGTGGGATTAATCCAAAAAATCAAACATTCATCTTATAGGAATTCCAGAAGAAAAAGAGGATGGTCCTAAAGGTACAGATGCTTTACTCCAAGAGATCTTGGAGGAGAATTTCCCAAGCATTGCACGAGATACAGAACTTCAGATAGTAGACAGTTTCAGAACCCTAGCAAGACTCAGTACAAATAAAGCATCTCCTAGACACATTGTGATTAACTTCGCCAAAGTTAAGACAAAGGAGAAAATTCTGCAAGCAGCCAGACGTAAGAAAATCATCACCTACAAAGGGAGAAGTATCAGAATGACTATAGATCTCTCAGTTGAAACACATCAAGCCAGAAGAGGATGGTCATTAACCTTCAATCTCCTAAAACAAAACAATCTCCAGCCCAGGATCCTGTATCCATCTAAACTGAGTTTAATTTGTGATGGAGAAATCAAATACTTTAATGACATAGACATGTTGAAGAAATTTGCCATAACCAAACCAGCTCTCAAGGATATTCTCAGACCCATCCTCTCCAATGACCAGCACAATGCTCTACCTCCAAAGTAAACTCACTCAGAAATTTTTGAACAAAACCCAACTTCCATAGTGGTAAAAGGATTAAAAATTTCCACTGGACACCCAAAAATCATGACACCCCAAACACAACTAAGCTTATCAATTCTCTCAATTAATGTGAATGATTTAAATTGCCCTCTAAAGAGGTACAGGCTGGCTGACTGGATACATAAACTCAGATCAGATATTTGCTGTATACAAGAATCATCTTACCTTAAAGGATAAAAATAGACTCAGGGTGAAGGGATCAACTTCCATAATACAGGCAAATGGAAATGAGAAAAAAGCAGGGGTTGCAATTTTAGTTGCAGATACAATTGGCTTTAAACCAACAAAGATAAAGAAAGATAAGGATGGTCACTATATATTTGTCAAGGGAAACACCTAACATGAAGAGATCTTGATAATTAACATTCATGCACCCTACCAGAATGCTCTTTAATTTATAAAGCAAACTCTAATAGATATGAACAACTTGATATTTTCCTGCACTATAATAGTTGGTGATTTTAACACCCCTTTGACAGTTTTGGATAGATTCTCTAAGAAGAAACTAAACAGAGAAAAATTAGACTTAAACCTGACCCTAGAACAAACAGACTTTACAGACCTCTACAGAACATTTCATGCTAATAAAATTGAATATACATTCTTCTCATCAGCCCACAGATCATCCTCCAAGATAGATGATGTCCTAGGACACAAGTCTAACCTCAGAAAATTTGGAAGAATAGAAATTATTCCTTGTATCTTCCCAGACCACCATGGAATAAAAGTTGAACTCAATAGCAACCGAAATCTTCACAGCCAAACAAAGTCATGGAAACTAAATAATATTAGGCTGAATGATAGCTGGGTCAAAGATGAGATTAAGAAGGAAATCGCCAAATTTTTGGAACAAAATGATAATGAAGACACAAATTATCCAAACCTGTGGGATACTGCAAAGGCAATCCTAAGAGGGAAATTTATAGCATTGGAAGCCTTCATCAAGAAAACATAAAGAGAGGAAGCCAACAATGGATCATCTCAAGTAACTGGAAAAGGAAGAACATTCCAACCCCATGCCCAGCAGAAGAAAAGAAATAACCAAAATTGGGGCAGAATTAAATGAAATTGAAAACCAAAGAATCATTCAGAAGATCAATGAAACAAGAAGTTGGTTTTTTGAAAAGACTAATAAAATAGATAAACCTTTTGCCAATCTAACCAGAAACAGAAAAGTAAAATCCCTATATTGTCTATCAGAAACAATAAAGGAGAAATAACAACAGACACCTCAGAAATTCAAAAAATCCTCAATGATTACTACAAAAATATTTATTCCCAGAAATATGAAAATCTGAAGGAAATGGACCAATACCTGGAAGCATACCACCTTCCTAGAATAAACCAGTAAGAATTAGAAATCTTGAATAGACCTATATCAATCACTAAAATAGCATCAATAATATGAAATCTCCCCAAAAAGAAAAGTCCGGGACCAGATGGCTTTACATCTGAATTCTATCAAGCCGTTCAAGAGGAGCTAGTACCTATCTATATTATACAACCTTTTCCAAAGCATAGAAAAATAAGGATTACTTCCCAACACATTCTATGAAGCAAATATCACCCTGATCCCCAAACCAGGAAAGGATCCAACAAAGAAAGAAAATTATAGACAAATGTCATTAATGAATATTGATGCAAAAATGTTCAATAAGATCTTAGCAAACAGAATTCAACAACACATCAACAAATTTATACACTATGATCAAGTTGGTTTCATTCCAGGGTTCCAGGGTTGGTTCAACATATGCAAATCTATAAATATAATACATCACATCAATAAAATAAAAAACAAAGATCATCTGATTTTCTCAATTGACGCAGAAAAAGCCTTTGATAATATCCAGCATCCTTTCATGATCAGAACACTTAAGAAAATAGGCACAGACATGACATTTTTTAAACTGATAGAGGCCATCTACAGCAAACCCACAGCCAATATCATATTGAACGGTGTAAAATTGAAAACATTTCCACTCAGATCAGAATGAGGCATGGATGCCCACTGTCTCCACTGCTATTCAACGTAGTAATGGAAGTCTTAGCCATAGCAATCAGGCAAGAGAAGGTGATTAAGGGTATCCAAATAGGGTTAGAGGAGACCAAATGCTCACTCTTTGCTGATGATATGATCCTATACCTGGAAAATCCCAGAGAATCAACTTCAAAACTCTTAGAAGTGATCAAGGAATACAGCAGTGTCTCAGGATACAAAATCAATACTTACAAATCAGTAGCTTTTATATATTCCAACAATAGTCAAGATGAAAATATAGTCAAGGACACTATTCCTTTTACAGTAG
>CAUYPK010002336.1:0-10654 GCA_963574355.1 Loris lydekkerianus | reverse complement strand
ACTAGCAAATTGTGGTACATGTATACCATGGAATACTATGCAGCCTTAAAGAAAGATGGAGACTTTACCTCTTTCATGTTTACATGGATGAAGCTGGAACATATTCTCCTTAGCAAAGTATCCCAGGAATGGAAGAAAAAGTATCCAATATACTCAGCCCTATTATGAAGCTAAACTATAGCTTTCACATGAAGGCTATAACCCAACTATACCACAAGACTATGAGGAAAGGACCAAGGAAGGGGAAGGGAGGGGGGAGGTTTGGGTGGAGTGAGGGTAATGGGTTGGGCCACATCTATGGTGCATATTTTTATCTATAATAAAAAAAAAAAAAAAATTATGTCAAAAAGAGAAAAAAGCAGGGATTACATATAGTTACCAGAGGTTTACCCTTTTGACTGTGAACAACATTGATAGTCATTCAAACAAGATGTTTGCTTGGGGAAAATGATGCCATTTTGCAAACAAAAACTTGAGAACCCATGTTACTGTCACGTTACTTGACGTGAGTCTGTAAGCATGATGTACTTCATGGTCATTTGATTTCACTGTTGTGCCTAAAATAATTTGTACAAATAGTGGATCCTGGTGGAAGTAGTATATATAAGTACAGAGTATGGTAAATTCAAAGAGTTGTTAAATTTTTTGAATTATGCATTTTTTCATGTTTTGAGTTGTACCAGACAAAAAAAGGATTATTACATTTTTATTGATATGACAAAGCTTTACCATTTCATGTCAAAATTGTTTTATTTGCATATTACTTTTTATAAATGTAAATATGAAATATTGAAACTGAATCCAATGTGAGAGAATTATTTTGATTAGTGAGAACCAAAGAATGCCCAGTAGTGTGCAGTGTATCCAGACGGTGTTGTTATCACTGCAGGCCTCACTTGGCACATTTCTTTTCTGAGCACTTATCAGAGTCTTGAGAAACAAGGAATTCAGTTAACTGAAAAGAGATAATTCAGGCCTTAAAATACATGTGTACTTACACAGGCTACATTTCAGCTTTTAAGTCTACTTTAACTATAAACTCTTACAAACTCTTTTTAGTAGGTTTTAGGTGGATAAATAATAAATGTTTCTATTTCATGGCTTTTCTTTTCTGAAATTTACCTCAAGTAGGAGTTTTGGCAGTGGGGCATATTTACTTATTAGAGGTCTAAGGCAATGTTTTACAACATTTTTTAATCTCACAGCACACTTGAATCTTTATTAAATTTCCACAGCACACTTAAATTATGTTGATCAGGAAAAAAAAAGAGTAAAAAAAAGATATAATTATTCTGCTTTGAACTTTTGAAAATAATTAATTATCTTAAAAAGTTTTTACAGCACACCTGAGATCTTCTCATGGCACACACTGTTCTGTGGTATTACCATTTAAAGCTGTTTGTCTTTGAAATGTTTAAACAAATTATTTTTTTATTTTCCATGGATATAGTTTTATTTAGGTTAAGAGAGAAGGCTAAACCAAAAGTTATTTCTATCACACACTAAATTTAAATCACACACCAAAATTTGAATCAAATTTTTACTGAACCTCCAATGCCGCTAGATCTTGGTCTCTTCACTAGGTCTAGGTCTCTTCACTTACTGCACAAAAAGCCAGTTACTGAGAGAAGTAGGATCCTCAAGGAAGAAAGGAATTTTAAGGCAAAAGATGTCTGTTATATGAAGGAGAGAAATAATCTCAAATCCATCTGTCTGATCAAGTAAGCGCAAGAGCTTTTATAGAAGCTTGTAGAGTGCAGATGAGACCTAGTAGGAATTTGAAGTCTTAGGGTCTTCAGGTGACCTGATTCAAGAATCAGCTGTTGGTGATGAATGGTGAGGCCCGTGGAGTAGAGTCCTGACTGGAAAAATGTGAGGGAACAAAAAATTAACTTAGGGAGGGGGCCTTTTGCAAGGCCAAGTACAAAATGTAACCTTTAACTATTTAAAACAATTCTCATTAATATTGCTTTCCTGAGCTAACAGTATCCACTGGGGGGAAAAAAAAAAAAAAAAATTGTGCTGGGTCCAAACAATTTTAACTACATTGTGAATCTGATCTCAGCAGAAATAATTTTTAGCTTAGTAACATTCCCTGTATATTAACATTTTCAAAGCCACGCTGAGATTTACAATTTCTAAGGTCTGGGAGGGATCTCTGAATATACTTTTAGATACAAAAGTCTAAATATCAAAGGTGTACCTATTTTAATTGTGAGTCAAAACAAAGTAAGCCTATTTTATTGTTGTTGTTGGTACAGTTGTTGGCCAGGGCTCGGTTTGAACCCACGACCTCCGGTATATGGGGTCAGCACCCTACTCCTTGAGCCACAGGTGCTGCCCTATGTCTTATATTTGTATATAAGAATTACGTCCTCAAAGAGGTCGCAAAAATGAAATCCCCCTCAAGATCTGAAGTTCATTCCAAAGGTAATCTAACAAAAATTAAAGACTCATTATTAGCAAGGTAATGAAGGTGAGACCCCATTAGGACAGATTCCCAAGAGCTGGCACATTGGGACAGACAGCCATATTGAACCACAGATGGATTCCCAGCTCGCTGCCTGACATAAGACCAATAACTTGGGGCTCTCCAGGGAAACCGAGGTCAGAGAATAAATGTGTTGCTCACAAAGCCAAGCTTCCCAGAAATAAAACAAGATGAAAGAAAAATCTAGTAATATTTTCCTCCTTATAACAAACCACACAGGGAGATAGAAACAAGGAAAACAAAGAGACACTTTTTTTGGAAATTAAAGCTGAATAAACAAGTAGGTACCTAAAACAAATCCACAAGAGTCCTAACTAAAAAATAAAATAAAATAAACAACCTTTCATTTTTTTAAAAAAATGTGTTCTTAAAGATTTTTCTCCTGCCCATCTAAACCTGAAAAGGAAGGAAAAGTGGAAATGTTTTACCTTCTTCTCTTGACCAGTCCGGCTGACTTCTGTAGTAATCATACCTTTTCCGTCAGCTTTTTCCAATTCATACAGAATTCCATGTATAGGTCCTAGACCTGGTCGAGTGTCTCTGTTGTCCTGTTATAAAATTTTAGGGATGAGGGGATAACTTATTTTCTTTCCCTTTGCAGGTTCTTAGTTGAGACACACTCTCGAAAACAAAAGTCTAATTAAGAAAAACAAACAAGTTTATTACTCATGCTGTAGCCTTCATGCAGCAGAGGCATGTGTTCAAAAGTGTTCTTCTCATAAGGCAGTAGTTTGAGGGGCTTCTATATTAAATAGTATTTTAACAAAGAGCCATTAGTCCTATATAGTAATGAGAAGGATAAAAATAAAAACAAAGATAGTGTCTTCAGGATTCCAAGATGTGCAAAAAATACTGGAAGGTAAATTTGGGGTCCAAGTGAAGTCTGGTACTGGATCCTCACGCATGATGCCTCTGCTATCTGAGTTCAGTTACTTGTGGATATGCGGCTGCACACCTTCTTGGAGTTATTTGGTGATGTGTTTTAATCTTTTGTGATGGCCATGCCCTAAAGCAGGGTGCATCTTTCTCTCCCGAGGAGGAGTCTGCTTCCAGGCCACAGAGGAGTTCTACCTATTCCTTGAGTCACCAAGCCACTCCTCCTCAGGGAGCCACCATGTTTCCTCCGGTGCTCTCTGCGCTGCCACATCACCTCCAGGGCGTCCGGGAGTATCTGGACACCTGCTACATCCCAGGTGTTTCGTCCACTGCTGAGAAAGCTGTAAGAAACATCCAGCCCCCGCCCCCAGCCCTGTAGGCATTTTTCTTCTCAAAGGCCTCTCCCACAGTGTGGAGGCCCTTTTGACCTACAGTGACATCCATTCCACCTTGGGCCATGCCTGGCCGGGCACCAAAGCTGACAATAGGCTTGCTACCAAGTGCCACATATTCCTGCTGAGTCACCTGTCTACTCTTCCCTCCCGGAGTGCCTCCATGCTGGCCTGAAGTGACTCCTGCCAGTGATACCATTTGTAATACAAATGATGTGATTGGGATGGTCTGACAGGAACTTAGAAACCCAGTGAGGAGGTACAACAATGTCTTTATTCAGCTCCTGGCAGCAGGCAGCAAGCCTGCAAGTCTGCCCTTTCAGCTGTGGCAGCAGGGGAGCTAGCAGAGGAATTCTGCACAAATGCAAGGTCCTATACGTATATATACCCAGGGGGACAAAAGTGCCAGGCAGCAGTCCTGTGACGGTAACGTCACTGTGCACAGTTATGACTAAGACACACGAGGTGCCTTCCAGCAGAACTGTGGGCAAGAAAGCCCAAACAAACTTGTCTCACCTTACATACTTGTATTTTTCTTTTTTACAGTTTTTCTTTTCATTCAAATGTTTTGGATCAGTGATCAAGTCCACAGAGGGTGAGGGTTCAGAGGGCTTATTATATATAAGAATTTGCATTAGCAAACATGAAAGCCCTGCACCTTTTTGCTTAAGTCAACTTTTGTTTGTACATAGCATTCTGCGTTTCTGGTTTGGTATGTTTAAGAAGCTACCGCATTTGACTGGATCGTTCAAATATTCAATAGTCATTTACCAAATAGACACGGAAGTTCTGTCTTCAAATTCTCAGAAACTCTAAACTCAGTTATCTTATTAAAGTCATGTTTTTGATCAAACTCCAAGAAGAGGGAAAAACAATGGAACTTGACGTAATGTAAAGAAAAATATTGCTCTCTCTCTATTGATCACTTTGGATGATGAGAGAGGTGTATAAACATTTAACTAAAGAGGAATCCCTTCAGGAGCTACTCTGAAGTGCTTTAGAAGATGGAACTACTGAAGGAAAAAGATTGAAAACAATTGGCTTAGCTGTTCCGAAAGTGGAGAGACTGTAACAGTAATCTGTCATTGTGTGGGCAGACAGATAGTTGGAAAATTGGATAAATTGAAAATCACTGGGAGGCAGCTATTTTGTCCTTGGGTATGTTAGATATCTGGGAAAATGTTATAAAATGGTGAACATTTGCCACCCAAAAGTTTCTAGCTGTTTGGATTTTAGTGTCACACAAAGCCGAGAGTCCATTATAATTTTAATGATAGATAAAATATGAATCTAAAGAAACTGTCTCTTATGAAATACATTGATTTCATTGTAAACACAAGAATACCTTAAATATATACAGGTTTTACCTATATTTGTAAATGTATATGCAGTAAAGTATCTAAGAACTTCTTTTCTCCCTTTCTTTGCTATTTTCTGTGTTTGTTAATTTAATATATTAGAATTATTAATATTGGACCCCATCCCAACTCCACTGAATCTGCATAAATGCTGGTCATATTTATGTTCATTAAACTTTGAGAAGCACTGTGTAATAGTGTTGTGTGTCCATGTTATGAAACAAATTTGCCCCTTTTTCTTAGTTAAAATTCTTCAGTAGCTTTTTAGAAGCTTCAAAAGAAGTTCCAGTTTGTGGAAATGAACTGAATTTAGTTATATGTTTTCTTCGGTATCCATTGCTGCACAATATAATAAAAGTTATTTTTGCCAATTCCAACCTATCCTACACTTTCAACCACAAGTACATCTGTTTTCTTTCTTTTTACTATTGGTCATATTTTCAAGAGAAGTAGAGTTTTATCAATAATAAGAATAAATGCATGTATGTCAGTTTAAGACCTATTTCTATATAATTGGTCAATATAGGATCTGGTTAACTCTGTTTATGTATAAATATATAAACACATAGCTCTATTATGTATAAATAAAATCCGAATACCCTGCCCTACTCTATGGCCAGATTAGTCAATACAAAAGGATTGGTATTAAATAATTTAGAAAGCCTTTTAATATTGAAAGGCTTGCATTTTGTTTTCATATGTACCAGTTACCCTTTTTAATTCTAAATTGCTTTATTTTAATATACACTTAATATTCTATCATGATATATCAATAATAATAATAATTTATCCAAGTGGTTCCATTGTTTTTATCAATACTCTGACACAAAATTAGTACAATATTGTTATGAGTTCTGCTTTGCACATTATCAGCTCTGTTTTCATTTTCTTTTGTTCATATTGTATCTCAATATATTTTCAACAATCCTTTTATTTTTAAAAATGGTGCATTAGATAGTTTAAGGATAGTCTCTTCCTTGTTAAATTTGGTTTCTACCCATTGGGAAACTTAAAAGGTTTGCATTCATCACTGGCGCCTATAGCTCAACAGAGTAAGGCACCAGCCCCATGTGCTGAAGGTGGTGGGTTTATCCCCGGCCAAAACTGCAAAAACTAAAAAAAATAAAAAATAATATCAACCTTTTCTATTTTTATGCTTGCAGACAATGTTATTAAGATACCCTTCTGTAGTTACAATAGCTCCTTGTTTTATTTTAAAATTATTTTATAAAGAAAATAGAGCTGCAATTATTTTGTTACTTTATTTCAAATAGATAATTTTCATTCATAATGCAAAGAAAAAAGTAACAATATGTCATGTGCCTACTTCCTTTTTAATCTGCAGATATAATCTTAGTTTATTTTAATTATTTAATCACAGATCTTAAATTAACAAATTTTTTTAAAAATTTTTATTTAATATGGTCACCATAATTTCATTTTATATGTAGTTGTCTTAATAGTCACTGACACTATTTCTATTATGTTTCCTTGTTATTATTTTCGGTTCTATATTTGATTAATTTTATTCAGGTAAAATTCAATTTTTATTTATCTTCTAAATGGAGATATAACATGTTTCCAAAACTTCCATTTCTTATATATGGAATATAAAATTTCTAGTTCAAAATATTTTTCAAAACCCAATTAATTTTTTCCAGCCTTCAGAAATTACAAAACGTTTTCAAGTCTATCTACACATTGTACACTTCAGAAATAAAAATATTAGTCCTGTGTACTTTCTGTGTCCTTTTTTATTATTGTAGTTAAAGGATTATAAAATATTTATAGTGAGTATATTTTTATTAATATGGTTAGAAACCCAATCTGCAGTTTGATTTACAAATTAGGCAGTATTTGACAATAACCAGGTCAGGAAATTTCTTTGTATATTATATCTTAGCCTGTATTTGAATTCTTTGATTTTGGCTTTTGATATGCCAATTCAAGTATTTACTCCATCTTCTTAAATTTTATTTCTGTACTTTCTCTTGTTTTCTTCTCAGTTGTTCAATTTTTTCTGTACCACAAGAGAGTTTCTAAAGATTGTATTCCATATCAAATGTGCCAAGTAGCTCCTCTTCACTCAAAACTGGAAATGGTCGAGGCAGGATTTTGGAGCCCTTAAGCAGGGGTCCTCAAACTTTTTAAACAGGGGGCCAGTTCACTGTCCCTCAGGCTGTTGGAGGGCCGGACTATAGCTTAAAAAAAAAAAAATTATGAACAAATTCCTATGCACACTGCACATATATTATTTTGAAGTAAAAAAAACAAAAGGGGAACAAATACAATCACACCGCCTCATGTGGCCCGCGGACCACAGTTTGAGGACCCCTGTAAGCTATCCAGTTTATTCCATTTCATGTTCTATCAATTTAGCTTTGAAATTTTATATATACTTATTAAATTATAGAAATACCTGCATTTTTTAATGAAAATTTAAATGTCACATAATATCTTATTGTGAACAGTCTTGCTTTCATTTCAGAGATAAATACTAAAAATGATAAAATACAAACTTCAGGGGCAAGATAGCTAATTATAGGAAGCAGACATAAGTTTCTTCACCAGAGAATAACCAGAATGTTAATAACAAACCCATTTGTCAAAAAGATTGTCATAAGAGTGGGAGAAAGAGTAACACATCATAGAGGTGATGGGGGCATTGAAGGTGAAGCTGAAAGACAGCCTGCCTGCCTGAGGTTATTTTGGATATTTTTTTAGTGCTT
The DNA here is from genome assembly GCA_963574355.1 of Loris lydekkerianus. Lineage (NCBI taxonomy): Eukaryota > Metazoa > Chordata > Mammalia > Primates > Lorisidae > Loris > Loris lydekkerianus. The sequence goes on along the minus strand of CAUYPK010002336.1, from coordinate 2,808 downwards.
GGAGCAGAGCCCGCAATTGAGACATAAGAAAAGGATAAGCTGGATAGCTTAAGGGCTCCAAGATCCTGCCTTGACCATTTTCGTTTTGTGTGAAGAGGAGCTACTCGACACTCACAGGTCCCAGCATGTTGAGGGAGTTCAAGTGGAGTTTTACAGGCTTCCAAACCAGGGACACTGACACCAGAACTAATTGGGTGCCCTATCCGTAGTCCTCTGAGTCCTACCTTGAAGCTGCTACTGTCTGGCTACCAGATCAGGGAGGGAGCTGGAAACTCAGGTAATCTTTGTCTTTAGGTAGATTTCTTGTGCTAGGAATTGGGCCTTTGTGGAACCAAGGGGTTTTGTACTAGAAGATAAATCCTGACAGCCAGTCTTCCTCCATGGAGAGTGACGTTCTTTCTCTCCTCTTCACCCAACTCCCTCACTGAACTGCAGTGAAACTTCATGTGGGTTGATGGAGTTTCCACTTGGCAGCTTGGGACCAATTCACCTTTCCTAGTCAGGGTCAGTACTTGGACTCAGGGGCCCTAGGATTGAGTCTGGGGGCCTGTTCCCACACTGCCATGACTTCATCTCACCATTTGCAACTGTAGATGGGAAATTTGTGAACTGATCTCAAGTGAGGAGTGAACTTGACTGAGAGCAGAGTACGGAATATGTGCTGCAGTGAAGGTGTAGAAGACCCCTTCCCCTCAGAAGTAACAGCTGTGCTGTGTCCTGGCTATGGAGGACTGCAGTCTGGTTCCACTGCGCTGCCTGAGTGCAGTCGCCTCCTCAGTGGCCTATCAGATTTAGCCAGTCCCAGGAAGGAGGAGCAAGTTGAACCCCATTTTTATCTCCAACCAAAAGGAAATTTTTGAAATATCAGAGATGAAGTTCAAAATGTAGATCACAATTAAGGTCAATGGCATTGGTGAGAAAGTTGAAAACCAATACAGAGAACCCAAAAGAAAAAACAACAACAACAACAACAACAAAAAAGCATGAATGCAAAATTTAATAAAGAAATAGATAATTAAAAGAAAATCTTCTGGGAATGGAAGGATAATTTAGTGAAATAAAATTTTCAATGGAAAGTTTTAATTACAGACCAGATCAAATAGAAGAAACAAATTTAAGAGGTTGAAGACACTACTTTTGAATAAGTCAGTGAAAACAAAGAAAAAATAGTAATAAGATGAACAAAGTCTTTAAGAAATGCAGAAGTATATAAGACACCCGAGTACAAGAATTATAGGAATCCTTGAGGGAGAAGATGCAAAAGCATGGAAAAACTACTAGAAAAATAATGGAGGAAAAAATTCCCTGTCTTGCTAGAAATGTAGATATCCACATATAAGAAGGTCATTAAACTCCTGGAAGCATTTTGCAAGCATGACATCGCCAAGGCACTGAAGTCATCAGAAAAGGTGAAGTTAAAGTCAAGGAGAAAATCCTGCAGACTGTGAGGTGAATGTGTCAGGTAACTTACAAACAAAAACCCATTCTACTAACAGCCGATTTCTCAGAGGAATCCTTATAAGCCAGATGGAAGTAAGATTCTATCTTTAGTCTTTGTAAACAATAACTGTCAACCAAAAATTTTGTGTGCTACAAAACTAAGTTTTATGAATGAAGGAGATATAATGTGTTTCTAAGGCAAACAAATGACAAGGGAATTTCTCACCATTAGATGTGTCCTACAAGAAATCCTCAAAAGTGCTGATAGATCAAATAAACAATCAATATCCACCAGTATAAAAACAATCATAATAAATACTCACAGCACTTGCAAAACATTAACACAAGGGAGAAAACAGCTACTAGTTAACAATCAAAATATGGCTAGTGCACTATCTCATATGTCAATATTAACATTGAATGTAAACGATCTAAATGCCCACTTAAAAGATACAGATTGACATAATACATAAAAAAACAAAACCCAAATATATTCTATCTCCAAGAAACGCATTTAAATCGTAAAGATTTTCATAGACTCAAAGAAAAAATGAAGAAAATATTCCATGTAAATGGAAATTAAAACAAGCAGGAATAGCTCTTCTTATGTCAAATAAAATAAACTTTAAATCAACAACAGTAAAAAGAGACAAATATAATATAAATATGTATTTATATTATATAAAGACATTTTATAAGGATATGGGTGTTGCGTGACCCGAGACGCGAACGAGCAGAAGCTTTGCTGTAGGTGTAAAACTCGCTCCTGTAATTATTAAGTCAAGAAACAGACTATACACTCTGATCTGGCGTATAGCAAAGTTTTTTATTTTAAGTTCAGGTTTTATACTTTTTCAGTCAGGTACACACTTAATCCTTTAACGATTAGCTTCTTCCTTTTCTCACTTTATTTTTACATATCAATACCATCACCTTTCAGTAAATCCCTCCTATTTTCAAGACAATGACTAATCTCTGAGCAGGGCACAAAGACGGAAGTAGCCTCAAGGGAACAAAGTTAATAGAATATGCTCAAGCATTCACTCAGTTTACCCAGTATGAAGTAATGACTGTGTCCTTTCTTCAGGGCAGAATATCTATAGACCTCAGACAATATGTTGTTAACATATGTCAACCCTCTGGCCTTTGTCTCTGAGGAAGGGCTGCACGCCCTTTGATCTCAGGCTTAATGGGAAGTACTGCCTCAGAAAAAGGCCTAAGGAATTTTCCAAAAAAGCCTATCTCTGTGAGTAACCCAGGGGGGTCCAGATTTCTTAAGCCTCTGGAAGAAAAGTAAGTCATTTTAAACTCACACCGAATTTACTTTGTGTGCTTGATGTAGGATATGTTTATTTTTAAATATTATCC
>CAUYPK010002332.1:0-24400 GCA_963574355.1 Loris lydekkerianus | reverse complement strand
AAATCATAGCTGTGTACATTAGTGCAATCAAGGGGTACAATGTGCTGGTTTCATATACAATCTGAAATATTCTCATGAAACTGTTCAACGTAGCCTTCATGGCATTTTCTTAGTTTTTGTATGTAGACATTTGTATTCTGCATTTAGTGGGTTTTGCCTGTACCCATTCTAAGATTCACCATAGGTGTGGCCCCACCCATTACCCTTTTTCCACCCTAACCATCCCCCTCTCTTCCCCTCTCCTTGGCCCTTTCCCCATAGCCTTGTGCTATACATTTCTGAAATCTTAAAACTTGAGATATTTCTCACAAGGATGGACATTACAGAAATATGTACTAACCAACCAAACTGTGTTTAGACATAAATATAAACAAAACAAGTATCTAAAGGAAATATTAATATTATGAACAAGCAAAGGGTCATCCATGATGTGGTATACAGAGCAGTGGTATTACAAGATTAAGAGGGACAATCTCTCTACTGCACGCTCTTCCTGGTTTTAGCAGTGCATGGAGCTCCTACAGCAGCAAGTCTGCCCACCTTCTCAACACTCCTGTCCACCAGCTTAGCCCTCAGGAGTGCATTGCTCCCTTTGTTTTGTTCAAAGTTCAATCAGAAAGAGCCTCTTTCCAGACAATGAAATTTTAAAGGGCTTATCCCATGGGCTGACCTTGAAAATGACATCAGGACAGAAGATGCTGATTTTCAAGATGACCGTGAGCCCTTGAGTCAGAGAAACAAAGGGCCACCCTATCCCAGAGTGACAGCCAATATTTTCCAGAACATATTGGAAGGAAGCAGAATCTTCCATAGAAATAAATTCATAAAGATATCGTCTTCAAAGCTCACCTTTGGACAAACTATAAGCCACAAAAGTGACATTTAGTAATGAGGGCACTGAAGTAAAAAGCAGACACAGATGAGATGGTTTGAAGTAAGGTCACCATGGGACATTCAGGAGGTGCCACACTAGCCCCACAGGTGGAAGGCAGCCTCTGGGTCTCTGTGAGAAGGAATCAGGAATGACGTAAAGCTCAGGGTGTGTCTTTCTATTGATGATATGCAGTTAATATCTGCAAGTTATATTGGCTCTTCAGACTATTGATCTGATCATTCTCATCAAGCCCTTTTATCCTCTTTGACAAATTCTTCAGTTAAAAACTACATGAATCAGGGGTGAGGGACTGTCAGTTACACTGTTTGAATTGTTCTGTTGAATATGCACTTTCATGTTCAAATAACTGAAATGAAATGTTTTAATGATAAACAAGGGAAAAAAGGGAGGGAACCTACAGGATTAAATATCAAGCGATTCTGAGGGTGGGTGCCACTTGACTGCCTCCATGAAGTTATGTGTGAGGAACAGAGAAAAGCAGGTGAACGGCCCCCTTGCAGATGCCTGTCTGGGTGGGCCACAGATGCCATGCCATGGTACCCAAATCAGTTTCCTCGCTTCTCCATCCAGACCTCCACGGAGAGGCAGCCACGGGATTTCCTGCTTTATGGCAGCTGCCTCTCCAACCCCTTCAGTCCTCTGTGGCAATCCTGACTTAAATCACATGCCCACTTCTGATTTTTTTTAAGAGAATGATCCCTCCCCTTCCAGGGAGACCCTGGTCCTTCCTCTTACAGGACTCAAGTCAATTAATGCCTTAAATAGGAAACCACCCATCCGGCAAGTATTGCTCGCACGTCCTAACCAGAGTTCGGTTCCCAGGCTTATCTGGTTCAGCCCTGGGCTTGATAAACACACACTGTACAGCAAAAAGAGAAATGTGCAGCAATAGGAAAAGGGAAAAGGCATTCCAGATTCTGCACACAGCCACAGGGAAGATCGGAAGTTTGTTCATCTATTCAATAAATATTTATTAAACTTACGCTGCATCAAGTGCTCCCCAGTCAATGGGGATATACAGGTGGGGAAACGATAAACACAATGGTGCAGATAGGAAGGATCTTTAGGAAAGGGAGTGGAAGTCCTATAGCCCAAACAGAGCAATACTTCCTCAGTCCACTAAGGATTGAGTAGATGAAAGGGAGCGAGAGAGGTTGGGAGGTGATCCAAGCGAGAATTCCTTGTGGCTTGACCACTGTTTCTTGACCATCTTTCTGCTGAAATATTTATAATACGTGGCATTCACAATGGGCTATTTATCCTCACAGGTACATAAGACAGGGTTAATTGTAACAGGAAGTCCACAATAACAATGACTTAAACAAGAATGGCTTCCCTACTGCCACCTTGGCCTTGATCTCTACCTCTACTCCCAGAGTCCAGGGAAGGAACAGGGCTCCATGGCCACTACTAACCCAGAGGCCATCTGTCTCTATACTCCACCATCCTGGAATGTGACTTCTACCCTAGGGTCACCTTGTGACTCCAAATGGCTGCTGGAGGACCAGTCATTACATCTAGAGTGCAGGCAAGAAATCTTGGAGGAAGAAATCCAAAGTCAGACCCAGGTCCCTTCCCAGCGAAAGATGCTCCCTGTAAGGAACCTTTCTGGAAGTGCAGACTCTATATCCCCTTCCAGTCATTAGCCAGAATGTAGCCACATGGCCAGACTAGATGGAGAAGAGCCTGCGCACATTGCCACCACAAATAAAATGGAAGTTTTGCTGGGAAGGGAGAGCAGTTTGGAGGAGATACTACCATACCAGGAGTCAACACAATTCCCAGAGCACTACCACCATCTCCACCCCTGTCGCTCCCCACTGGGTAAGTACATGAAACAACATTACTATTGGGCCAACCTCGAATCTCACTGCATCAGTGGGCTTTTAAAAACGAATGAACCATTTGCAGACTTTGGGGATTTATGTGCTATTGCCCAGGCATACCCTGAAATCCCCTGTAGTTTACCAGCATGTTATGACACCAGGACTGAAAACACCGCCCGTATGTGCAGTTGGCAGCTCCGTGATGAGAAGAAAAAGATGGATGGAGGAAAATGTGAAGGGAAAATGACGGAGGATTTTATAGCCAGGTGATTTACTTTTCGACATGAAAAGAAATGATAACCAAAAATTGTTCAGCTGCTTCTTTTTTTTTAAGAGACAGTCTCACTTTGTCACCATCGGTAGAGTGCTGTCACATCACAGCTCACAGCAACCTCCAGCTCTTGGGCTCTTGGGCTTAGGCCCTTCTCTTGCCTCAGCCTCCCGAGTAGCTGGGACTACAGGTGCCCACAACAACGCCCAGCTATTTGTTGTTGCAGTTTGGCCAGGGCCGGGTTTGAACCCACCACCCTTGGTATATGGGGCTGGCGCTCTGCTCACTGAGCCACAGGAGATGTCCCGTTCTTTAGGAATGTCAGCAATATGGTTGTCCTAGAGGTAATGGAGACTCCTTAGCTAAATGCGTTTGGCCTCAGAGCCTCTCTCACAGGCGCTGGGGCTCAGCTATGGTAGCCTGTCACTGGAATCCATACCTCGATATAGTCCTTATCCTTGAACGTGGACTGTCCTGGGACCACTTAACCCAGAAGTGAAACTGTGCTGGTGGTCAGTTTAGCTTTAAGTTCTAGAAGTTTCTATTCTTGGATATCTTGAGCTGCCATAAAAGAAGGCTGGCTACCCTGGTGAAGAAACCACATGAAAAGATCCGGGGACAAAGTCACAGAGGAGAAATCCCAAGACTGGACGGGAGAGGCCAAGAGAAAGAGAGAGAATCTCACCGTGCTGACATCCAGCCAAGTCTAGGCCCCAATCTCCCTGCCAGGGAATCCAGCCACCTAATGACCACCAGCAAGTCCAGCTTGCACAACTGTGAACAAATGATTGCTCTTTTTTTTTTTTTTTTTTTTTAAACTACTATGATTTAGGCTGGTTTGTTACCAAGCAATAAATAACTAAAATACCAGTATACCTCCACCCCACACATATATCTACAGGCTTATGATGGAACCCCAGCCAGTGTGGACCTCACAGCTTGTGCTGCTGCTGCTGTAACTGCTCGGACCACCCCAGCTGGCCTCTGCCACTGCAGCCAAGGGAGGCAGTGCCCTCTGACCCCTCCACTCTCCCACCAAGACCACTCTCTGATGCCACACTCCTAAAATGGGCATTCTTCCAGATTCCTTTTCCTGACTCTAGCAAGAGCACACCTTACCCCATCTCCCTGTCCAGTTTCCCCAGAGGAACTTGTGTCACTCTTTCCCTATCTCTGGAACATACCCCTCAAGATGACCAACACTATACAGGTGTGTTGTCAGGTTGGGAGGGGAGTTCTAATTGCATGTGGGTCCTGTCCTGTCCTGGAGCCATGGCCAGAAAAATGAGTTCCTGGCATCTTCAATTGGAATCTGGAACACATTTTCCCTTAAAAGCAATATTATAGATGATTTTAGGTCCTGTAGTACTATTAGAACTGTACTTCAACTATATTGCTAGTTAAATAGACATTTGGGGGCTGGCCTGGGAATACAACTACTCTGTCCTAATGAGAAAAAAAGATCCAAATGACTGGCTGAATAATGAACTTCTGGAAGTAACCTGATTACAAGTCAAAAGCTCTCCTATCTTGAACACCAATCTTATACTAGGTCAATAGAAAAAATAAGGTTGAATCTTCTTCCCAAGAAGTTACAGTTTATTCGGAAGACAAAGACACATAAGAAAAAAACAGACAGAGAAGGAAGTGTATAAACAAGTCTTAAATTGTGTGGGACTGACAATTAAGTGCTTCAGGGTTGCAAAAGCAAGCCCAGAAGTTGTCCTTTCCCTTGTTTGTTTACATGGGCTTCCAGACACCTGTTTTGCGATGTCTTGTGGACACAGTGCTTTTCACAATTGCCCAAGTGCTGTTTCACTGTTAATGGGAAATGGGTGGGCAGGTAGAGAAGGCATCTCCATTCACCTGGCTGTAGAGAACAGGTGAGTCGCACGTCTTAAGGTTTAACTATAGAAAGGGAATGGCCAGGTGGCTGCATAGAAATCCAGGGGTCCCTGTAGCTGACCTTATTAAGGGTCACCAAAGAGGTCCCACCACTATTTCTCAGTGTGTGCTTTGTTAACACATATCATAATCACACAGGGTGCTTACTAAAACACTGACTCTTGGGTCCCACTCCCGATATAAGGCACCAGAATATCATAGGGCAGTGGTTCTCAACTTCCTAATGCTGCAGCCCTTTAATACAGTTCCCGTGGGTCGCAACCCACAGGTTGAGAACCACTGTCTTAGGGTGATGCCTGAAAATCCACATCATGGATAAGCTCCCTAGCTGATTCTTATGCTAAGTAAAGTCTGAAAACTGCTATTCTAAACAAAACTGTCCTAGAGATGGAGGAGTCCAGCTGCGACACCCGGGAGTTCTTTCCGCTGGGAAGCTGCTGCACATCCCGGTGGCTGGCCCGTCACAGGCTCCACTGTCGTGGCCCTTGCTGCCACCAGCCACATTTCTAGGAAAAAACAAGTAGGTTCAAAGACCCAGGCAAGGGGAGGGGAAGGCTTTCACATAGTCTCCCACCCACGTTTCGGCTCTATTTCCTCCTCAGCCCCAGCACCGCACATACCCTGAAAACATGCCTCAGGCATCTCTTGTGGGGCATCTTTAGAGTGGGCTGGTGCCAAGAGGGATGGGGCCTCCCAGGTAGACGCCATCCCATGGAAACTTACGGGCAAATTTCCCTAGGACTGGAAAATGTGCTTTGAGCAGGATTCCAGAATATGTTTCACACTCTGCCTGGGGCTCCTGCCTCAAGCTCCTGCCATCAGCATCATCCTGCTGCCCTGAGTGGGGTGGGGTATTGGAGCCCTTTTCCATGATGCTGGATGTCATGCTGGTTTCATTTTAAGATTCAGGGTGAAATAATTTTAGGAATAATTTTTGGCATGAGGCACACGCCCAATAGTGGGATAACGTTGAGGTAACAGTTATTGCCTCACTCCCCCCACGCTAACCCCTCTACCTCAGCAGCAATTTCAGCAACTGGGCTTTTGTTTCTATCAGCTCTGGGAAAGGGCGCTGCTATCTGAGCAGGATGACAAAGGAACCAAACTCCTGGCTTCCCCTTTCAGAAGCCAGGGCCCAAGATGTAAATATAAGATTTGAATAACTCTGCAATTGCTTAGAACTATTTTCCATTCCCTCCAGTGCCTTTGTTTTACTCATAGACTAGGGAAAGTTGTCCAGACTGAGTGAAGTCCAGTCAGAGGAAGAAAGATGGATGCCAGTCTAATGGGTCACTGTGGGACGTGGGGGGACTCCTCCCCACGGGCCCTCCCCCCACACCAGTCAAGTCCCAGCAGAGTTCTGGAATCTCAGTAGAGATGGAAGTTAAACCCTTGGCCCTGGTAAAGCCAGAGAGAAGCAAATAAAAAACGGTGAAAGGCCTTGGGCCTTGGGCAGCTCCACTGTCTTTTTAGGCTCCTCAGTACTGTGGAAAAACAAATATTCCCAGCCACAGGAAATGGCTAAGGGGAGCACAGTTTGGAGAGTACAACATATCCTCAGGGAACTTCAGACAGGCAAGTTTCATTTCTCCCCTCCTCCAGTGCCTTAAAACTACATCAACACCCGGGACTTAGACACAGGCCTGGGAAAAGGGGTTGAGGACTTGAAGTTGACTAGGATTGGGGGCTAAAAATGGGAATGAAGTTCAAATAAGTTCAAAAGGTTTGCTTTCTTGCGTGTCTACATTTCTCACATCTCTATTACTAGCTTTAGAAAATTAGTAAACAGCATATGGGTCGTGCTAAAAAGAATGTCTTAGGCCAGGTGTGATGGCTCCCCTGCAACCCCAGCACTCAGGGAGGCTAAGGCAGAAAGGTCACTTAAGGTCAAGAGTTCCAGATCAGCCCAGGCAACAGAGTGAGAACCTGTCTCTACAAAATAAAATGCATTAGTGGGGTGTGGTGGTGTGTATCTGTAGTCTTAGCTACTCAGGAGGCTGAGCAGGAGGATTGCTTGAGACCAGGGTTTCACTGTAAGACTGCAGTGGCCTCTGACCACACCATTGTACTCAAGCCAGAGAGCTTAGTCTTAGTCCAGTTAGTGTTGCTATAAAAGAATACCTGAGGCTGAGTGATTTCTAAAGAAAAGAGGTTTATTTGGCTATGTTCTGCAGACTATAAAATAAGCATGGTGCTGGAACCCACTTCTGGTGAGAGCTTCGCATCCCTGGTGGAAGAAGGTGAAGGAGGCCTGCACATACAGAGATCACATGGCAAGAGAGGACACCAGGGTGTGGGGAGTGGTGCCAGGCCCCTGAACAACCCGCTCTGCAGGAACAAACAGAGTGAGAGTTCACTTATTGCCTCGAGATGACACCAAGCCATTCATGAGGAACCCACCCCCATGATCCAACACACCCCACTGGGCCCCACGTCCACCACTGGGGACCAAATTGCAGGATGTGGAGGTTTCAAATATCCAAATTCTAGCAAACTAAATGAGACAAAGTGCTGAGGTTGGAAAACCCTTCCTCTCAGATCCCTTAGGAACCTGTCAGTTCCGAGTCCTAGGCTTCCATTTGGTTCTGAAAGGAGTCCAGAGAAGGAGCCAGTGCTGTCCCTGTCACATTCCTCATAATTGGACATTTGGTGCCAATGCTGGAATGTTTTATCTATTCTCTCTTGCTACAATGAGTGGCCTCATCCTGCACACAAGGTGTTTTGACTATTGCCTGGGAAATGCCACAAAAGTTCTTTAAAAATAGAAAACATTACAACAATAAGATCGAAAGGAGGGCTAAAAAAAAAAAAAAAAGAAAAGAAAACACTATAAATATGCCATCAAATGACTTGCTGGCTCTGATATGGTAATCCTAGGATTTCAAAGCTATTCACCAATCAAAGCTTACATTTTCCTGTTGGAATTCAATGTTTTGAACATGATCTTTACCAAGAGACTAGGATTCAAATAGGTATGCTTTTGAAACACACTCTAGCTAGACACAATACTCAAGAATTTTCACGTTTTATCAAAAATATGGTTGGGTTTATATTTCAAGGAGTTGATTATACAGTTGTCCATTAGATTAGTATTTTCCTTCTTTTTTTTTTCTTTTCTGTTATTTCTATTTGTGTTTTTCGTCCTTCCTAACACATAATTCTCTATCTTGTCTCTCTTTCCCCCTTGTTTAACATTACTGAGTTACCTTTACTAAGTACTTATTATCTGCTGTGCTGGCTGGTGTGTGTTATACCCGCATCACGGTAACATATATGTACACATTTTAGAGGAAGAAAATGAGACTCAGCAACTTGTACAAGGTCACACAGCTGGGAACTAGGAGCCGAGTTCAGATGCCAACATCGGCCTTCAGACCCCAGGCCCTACCATCTCCTCCGGTCATGGCCCATCCTCCCACTCTGCCCCCCACTCCGTGAACTTCTTTACCTGGCTCCCCTGCCTGCACCTCCACCTTCCTCATCATCCCACCCTCAGTCCAAACCACCCAGACTCAGTTCTCCCTGCACCAGCCAACCAGGCCCGTGGAGGGGTATGTGGTTCAGAGACTGCACACACCCCTCTGCTTTCCCTCCTTTCTCTCAGCCCCCTGGGAACGTGTTCAAACACCACCTTTCAGATCACTCTTGGAGCTTGCAGCCTTCCTTTCTTTCCATGCTATGGCCATTCTGAGCCCACGTCTGTTCCTGATAGTCAGAAGTTTTCTGTAGTGGCATTCTGAGGCTTCTTCCAGTTCTGTGTATGACTCTTTGTGTGAGGTGGGGAGGTAGAGTGTACCAGATACAATTTTTTCAGAAAATCTTCTTTGAAAAAAAAAAAAAAGAAATCTCCCCTTTGATGCTTGCTAAGTCTATCAAAACTGAATGCCCCCAGTGACCTAAAGGACTGAGCAAAGGGAAGAAATAAGAATAGAACTTCCAGGGAGGACTCGCCCCACCACAGCCGCCCACCACTAGCCTATGCATCTGGTTCACAGAGCTCCTGTCGCAGTTGTCACTGTGGGAGGTGTGCGCCTCTGGCTGAACTGGCCCTCACTTGGCACGTCCCTCCATCTGCCCACCTACCCAGAGACACTGCTTGTCTGGGGCTCCTTCCTGAGCCTCACTGTACCCCCTCAGCCCTGGATCACATTCAACATCATGAAAATATGCTATTATAGCTCCCTTATTTTAAAAAGGGGGGGGGGGGGAAGAAAATAAGGAAAAAGAAAAGAGAGAAAGTTTTTTCTTAATTCCCCTTCCCCCACCAGCTTCTGTCCATTTCCTCCCTTACCTTTGAGGTGAATGCCTCCAAAGACTTATTTCTGTGGTCTCCAATTTCTCTCTGCATCACCCCTCTTCTCTCTTAAACTCAGTTCATTAGATGACTGTCCACACACAACTCCATCAAAGCTTCACCTGCAGATGACACAGTGACCTCCGTGCTGTAGGAGCTATGTACGCCTGAAGGACAGTTTTTAGGAGCTCGTGACCGAGGGATGAACTCTCCTCTGCTGCAACACTTCATTGGCCTGGTTTCAGTACATGACACCCTCTTTCTGGTTGATAACTTCTCAGATTCTTCCTATCTCCCTAATTTCTAAATAAGTGGTTCTCAAAATTTAGTGGGCAAAACAAATACTTGGTACAGGGCCTCACCCAGTAAGGTTCTGGTTCAATAGGTGGGCCTAGAATGCATAGATGGGCCCCAGAATTGCGTGTCTCATGCGCTCCCAGGTGATGCTGGCTTTGTTGATCTGTGGGTCATAATTTGAGCAGCATGGCCTAGGCTTTCTATCAGCAGTGGTTTCCGTGATGATGGCGTGCAATCTCAGAGTTTGAAATACTTTCTGCATGCTGAAAACTGTATTTGCAGTTACTACATCTTTACGCAGGGCCATTCCCCCACTGCCATCGTCAACTATCTGATTAACTTCCCACCTTGAATGCCTAATGGGCAGCTCGTCGTCAGGAACCTGGGAGCCACCCAGGATTTCTCTTTTTCTTTTATACCCCACTTCAATCTTTCAAATAACTCTAATAGCTTGAAGGTGAAAATATATCCCCAAGACAACCAATCTATTCTTTTTTCTTTTTTTGGTAGAGACAGAGTCTCACTTTATCGCTCTCAGTAGAGTGCCAGGGCGTCACACAGCTCACAGCAACCTCCAACTCCTGGGCTTAGGTGATTGTCTTGCCTCAGCCTCCCGCCGAGTAGCTGGGACTATAGGTGCCCACCGCAACACCAGGCTTTTTTTTTTTTTTTTTGGTTGTTGCAGTTTGGCCAGGGTCGGGTTTGAACCCGCCACCATCAGTATATGGGGTTGGTGCCCTACTCACTGAGCCACAGGTGCCGCCCAACCAATCTATTTTTAATAAAGCAATTGGAATGAGCTGGGTGCCTCCAAGCCCTTTTGCTCCCAGACAGCATTATCAGATGGTAGTCCTAAAATAATGGCAAGTGTATCCTAACGCCACCACTTCTGGAAACATTCATGGGTATGTCTGGGCTTAAACTTTTGTTGCAACTTATTTGCATAGGGTGTTTCCTTTTTAAAATTGTACAACAAGTGACCATTACATAGATAATGTATCAGGTATATAGAAGTAACAAGTTTGTTTTGTATAAAGACCAGCAGAGCATCATTTCTGTTATCATAGTGCTTTGGTTTAGAGATGTTTTGTTTAGGCTGAGTTTTTAAATGAAAGGCCTTTGCTATCATAGAGTTTGAACTTGGGCCAAGTAGTGTGTGCTCTGGAGACAGACTGGAGAGCTCAAATCTTTGTTCTGCCATTAACAGAACATTTGACTCCTAACTATTTAAGAGTTTCCTCATCTGTTTGTGAGTTAATTCATATGAAGGACTTAGACCCGTCCTATGTCCTGACAAAATAGACATTGCTTGATTGCAGTTCTGATGGTTATCAATTCAGACTACAATAGAATAACTTGTGCATCGTTTTGTGTTTACTATTTGACAGACCAGAATTTTTTTGTCCTGTGCCTTGACTATAAGGGAAATTTCTAGTTGAACTTAACTATGAAAATGTCAACTCTCTGAAAAGAGAGAGTTTATAGGGACACTTATTTTTAAATGAATTATTCAGTGGGGTAACAATCTGCCTTCCCTCCCATAAGTTACCATTTCCCATGGATTTTCAAAGGGGAAATTCTTGCTGTTTCAAGATTTTCTTCCCTAGCAGTTTGTTTTATGCATGTCCTGACTTCTGAATGTGGAAGGTCATCCTTCGCTCTGAGTGACAATAGTCACTTTATTGTGCTAGCAGAACCAGCACAGTCAGGACAGTGTGTTTCTGTGTGTGCCAAAAAGGAGGGGCGGAGCTCTCAAAAGGAATTTTGCTGCTTAGACAATGTTCAAGAATGTGTGTTTAGAAAGTCCACAAGCTTGTGTTCACAGGCTTATGGAAAACTCAACTCCAACACCTAACTCCTTCAAAGCAGGCCCTCGGAGTGTGGAGGCTTTGATGGTACAGGTTAGCACCTCACCTGGGCTCCCTTAGCTTCCAGCACAAGTTTGATTGACATGTACTACCGAGGTGATTCTTACGCAAAAGACGTTTGTTTTGTAGATTAGCAGTTCAAAGTCGTTTCACCTGGCAAGCTACAGACATGAGCAAGAGGACAACACAGACAAGCTCAATACCTCGCTCAATACCATAATGACCAGATCTTCATTACATCACTAGTTTTTAAAGGTGAGCTAAGATGGAACTGAATTTAGCTGCTGACTTTGGAAAACTCAGTTTTCTCTGCTTAAAACATATGTATTTATCATGCTGGAGCAATTGCAGAGACTCAGTAGATTCAGGGCTAGGGCAGAGTGAAGCTACCCACCCAGTGCAGGGATCCATCTACAACTCTGTCAGAGGCCAAGAGTCCCAAGCCCCCTGAGACTGAGTATTCCTTTATCATTGCTTTCCCAGACACTGACATCCCCATGTCCATAAATGCGCCTGCACTGTAGAATGTTACATATTCCTATACATAACTTACGTTTATGGACTCCTGACTCTGCCTCAGGCATTGTACAAAGAACTAAATTTATATGTGTTATTCTTTTTCAGGGCCAGTGTCATAGGTGAGTTCATGCTCAGAAGAGCCCAGCACTTAAGAGTTTAATCTTCTATATTCCTTTGAAATTGTTACTAATTTATCTTTGAATTTGTGTCTTTTTTAAGTGACGTCCCAAGAGACAGAAGTGCATGCATCTGAGTCTCAGAGACTCAGCCCAAATCTCATTTGGCTTCCACTGTCTCTCTGCCCACCTCTCTGTTCCGGTATAGCAAACGCAGAGGTTCTCCAGCCCCCAGTGAGGGACATGGCATAAGGGGGTTTCGGGACAGGCACGTGGGTCCCCTGGTGTCTGGCAACCCTGCGAGCATTCATCAGATGACTCAGCTGGGGAGGATTTGTCACCACCAACCCCACTCTGATCGAGGTACTGAGTCCCTTCTTAAAGTCCCTTGGGGATCACCTGTCTGCCATGGGTCAGACAGCAGGCACATGAGAGGGGGCTGCCTGGCCTGACTGCCCTACTTCCACCTGGTTGAGGGGCAACCCAGCCCCTGGGAGGCCATGTTTATGCACCTGCAAGGGTCTATAGTCACCCCACAAGTATTCTGTGCTCAAGAACCACAGATGAAAAGAACAATTTTGATATTTTAATACCTATAATGGCACTTTCCCCTGCTTTTTGAGCAAGGGACTCTGCATTTTTATTTTTCATTAAGCCATGCAAATTGTGCCGCCTGCCCTGTTCTTTTTAATTTTACAGAAACCACGTTACAGTGAAAGGGGAGGTCACAGACCCACAAGTGACAGAGGTGGTATTCAAATCCATATAGACCCACCGAGAACTGTTAGTGACAACTCTGCTACAGTGCTCTCAAGTCAGGGCCCATTAGGTTACACATTAGCCCTCTCAGCTGTCTAACCCTGTCTCTTGGCACAGCCTGAAGTGTTTTCTCATGTATACACATCATAAAATCTACTCGTGTTTCACTTTTAAATAGAGACTGGTGGAATCACAATGGGAAAAGAAATAAGATTGCATTTATAAGCCATAGGAATTGATAGGAGAATAATCAAAAAGGCACCGTGATGTGCGGAAAGTAAGAGAAAGCTGTTCGGAACTTGCAGTCTTTCAAATTGCACCCAAGTGCATTGCCAACTGTCAGCAGCACTGCCTGAGCAGATGGGCAGGTGCAGCATCGTGACGGTAAGGAGCGTAATGATGGTACCATGCCAGGCATATTTTCCTCACAAGGTGTCCTATTCATCTGTCAAATAGCTAAGCACTTTTATTAAGCATTTTAGAGATTGTTTCTAAGCTATTGAGAGCAGTGAGATTTTATATCTCTGCTCAGATGGCCCAAGTGGAGAGAATGCGGATGTCGCGGGGTAAGTGTGGGCAGGGAGGGTGTGTGCGGGGAGGCAGAGAAGGCTTGAGAAGACCAAGAGCAGGGATGAGAGCAGCAGTGTGGACGTGACCCTTCCTTCCCCAACCCTGCTGCATTGCTTTTTATCTGTGTTGTCATTTTCAACATCAGGAAATGCAACGTCTAAAAGTTTGAGCCCTAAATGTGGAACTTGTGAAGATGTTCAAATCCTCATTATAAAGAAGAACTGCTGTTGGAGACAGGAATCCTTTCACTCGTAGGTGCTTTCTGTGTCCCTATCTGGAAAAGCACGGAGGAGAGGAAAGACGATTGGGCAGGAGGAGAGAAGCACTCAGTCCGCGCTGCCTCCTGGCAAGGTGAGGCAGCTGCTGGAGAGTGTGTGAGCAAGGACAGGACCACGCTGATGGCTAGCACTGAGCTCTCTCAGCAAGGATAAATTCAGCATGCTGTGGGCTTCTGTTCACTAACAATTGATTGAGAGCCTGCTATATTGGCCTGTGTTAGAGGTATTGAGGAAATAAAACAAGAAGATACCAGCTCTAGTTCCAGTAATGGTCAAAGGGTCAATTCATCCCAAGGATACAACAGTCACAAGTATGTATGTGCCTAATAGCAGAATCATAAAATATGGGGGGAAAAAATTATAGACTTAAAGTGAAACATTGAAAATTCCACCATTGCAGTATGATTTTTGCATTTTTCTCTCAGCTATTGTTAGATTTTAAAAATCAGTAAAGATATAGACGGTCATCTGAAGAGCCCTATGAATCATCATGATGTAGGTGATATTTAAGGAACACTCTACCTACCAACTGCAGGAAAGATGCTCCTTTTCAAGCCCAAATAGTGCATTGTATGAGATAAATAAGCTGGACCATAAAACAAGATCTTAGTCAACAATGAAAGGATTGAAATCATGCAGAGGATGTATTCTAACCACACCATAATTAAATATAAATCAATAATCATATTTCCAGGAAAATCTCAAATATTTGGAAATTAAGCAATGTACTTCTAAGTAATCCAAGCCTCAAAGAATAAATATCAAGTTCATATTTAAAAATTTTGAACTGAATGATAATAAAAATGACACATAGGAAAATTTAACTGTGGAATTTGATCAATCAGTGTTTAGAATGAAATTTTAGTGCTCATATTAGAAAAGAAAAAAAAAAGATTTCAGAACAAAGATCTAAGCTTCCACCTCCAAGATGGAATAAGGGTAAATTCAAAGTAAGTAGAAGTAAGTAGGAAAAAGGAAATAACTCAAGTAAAAGTAGAAGTCAACAAAAGAAAAAAGGAAAAAACATGAAGAAAATCAACAAGGCCAAAAGTTTTAAGAAGATCAGCAACATTGGTATATCTCTAACAAGAAGAATCTGAAAAACAAGAGACCAAATAGAAGTCACCAACAAAAAGAATGATAGAATAATTATCACTACAAGATGCTATAGGATACTACAAATTAAAAACGTGATGGAGTATTATAAACAACTTCATGCTCACAAATTCAACAACTTAGATGAAATGAAAAAATAGATTCAAAAATGGAAGTTATCAAATTGGCATAAGATGAAACAAAAAATTTGAATATAGTAATATGCTCCTTAATGGCAAAGATACATGCAGAGAAATGTGTCCTTAGGTGATTTTGTTGTTTGTATAGAATAGTCAGTACAGAATATACTGACATAAACCTAGATGGTATGGCCTTCTCCACACTGAGGCTCTAGGCTACAAACTTATACAGCTTGTTATTGCACTGAATACTGTAGGAAATTCTAAGACAATAGTATTTGTGCACCTTTTTCCAAACATAGGAAAGGTCCAGCAAAAATATGTTATGATAATCCTCTGATCCCACTGTTGTATATGTAGTTGGTCCCTGACGGAGACATCTCCGTGTGGTACATGCCTATATTCCTGTATCTATTAAAGATTTTGTCATCAAAAACTTTCCTTCAAGAAAACTCCAGGCCCAGGTGATTTTCCTGATAAATTGTTTCAAACATTCAAGAAATAAATGGCATTAATCTAATTCAAGGCCTTTCAGAAAACAGAGCAATGGAAGTGCTTCCTAATTCATTTCATGAGGCAAGCATAACCCTACTATCAAAACCTAACCAAGATATTATAAAAAAGAAAATGGCAGACTAATATTTTCCATGCTCATAGATATACAAAAATCTTACTAAAATATTAGCAAATCAAACCCAATGATATATGACAAGAATAATACAGCATAACCAAGTAGGATTACTTCAAGAAATGCAAGGCTAGCTTAACAGTAGAAAAGTAATTAACGCAATTTCCTGTATTGACAGAAGAAAGGAGAAACCAATACTATCATTTTAACAGATATGCATTTGATGGAATTTAGCATTTACTTCTATTTAACATTCTTGATATACTAAAAGTAGACAAAAACCTTCAATTTTATAAAGGGATTTATGAAATGCTTAGAGTTAATATCATACTTAAGAATGACATATTGAATTCTTCCTTCTCAGATCCAGACAAAGGTAAGAATGTTCATCTTTATGACTTCTGTTCAACATTGTTCTAGAGATCTTTGCCAATACAATAGAAATGAAGGATGTACTAATCAGAAAAGAAGCAAATGTTTCTTTCTTTGCAAATGACATTGTTTACATAGAAAATCAAAGGTATTTACAAAGCAACTACTAGAACGGATAAACAGCTTTAACAGATTGCCACATATAGGATCAATATGCAAGAATCAATTATATTCCTCTATAAATAAGTATCAAACAGATACAAAATAAAATTTAAAGAAATTTCTTATAAAGTATGTGGTAGCATCAAAAATCATTTATATAAAAATTTAACAAAAGGTCTGTATTACTTCTGTATTGAAAACTCTAAAATGTTGCTACAGAAATTAAAGAAGACTTAAATAAATGAACAAATTTAATGTTTCCATGGATTGGAGGACTCAGTAATTTAAAATCACTTTTCTCATATGATTTTATAGATTCAATGCTATCTAAATGAAAATCCTAGAAGACTTTTTGTAAAAATGAAAATGTCCCTCCTAAAATCTACATGGAAGAACAAAATTTCTAAAATAGCCAAAATAGTCCTGAAGATGAGAAGCAAAACGGGAGGACTTGCACTGCCTGATTTTAAGGCCTACTATGATGCTACAATAGTCAAAATATTCTGGTACCAGGCTCGGCTCCCGCAGCTCAGTGAGTAGGGCGCCAGTCACTTACACTGAGGCTGGCGGGTTCGAGTCCAGCCCAGGCCTGCTAAACAATGACAGGTGCAACCAAAACATAGCCAGGTGTTGTGGCAGGTGCCTGGAGTTCCAGCTACTAGCGAGGCTGAGACAAGAGAATCACTTCAGCCCAAGAGTTGGAGGTTGCTGTGAGCTGTGACATCACAGCACTCTACTGAGGACAACGTAATGAGACTCTGTCTCAAAATAAATAAATAAATAAATAAAGAAATAAATAAATAAATAAATAAATAAATAAATACTGGTACTGGCATAAGAACTGTTCACTACATGGGTAGAACAGAATGAAGAATTTAGAATTAGATCTGTATGTATACTGGTCAATTTTTTTCCAAAGTCGCCAAAGCAAGTTTATGGTTAAAGTTAAGGTTTTTGTAAACAAATAGAGCCAGAGAAACTGCATAAATAATGGAAAAAATGAGTCTTTACCCCTACCTCATGCCACCTCAAAATTAATTCCAGCAAAATCATAGACTTGAATAGTGGAAAGCTGTAAAGCTTCTATAGAAAATATAGAATAATATTTTTTAGCAGTAAAATACTAGGAGGTGAGCAAAGATTTATTAGAAGACTAAAAAAGTACTAATCATAAAAGGAAAAGCTTGATAAATTAGACATCATTGAAATTAACACTATTACTCACCGAAAACATAACATCTGTGAAATGTTACTGTGAAATAAGCCACAGACTGAGAGAAGGTATTTACAATGCATATATCTGACAAAGGCCTCGTATCTGGAATGCATAAAGTCACTAACAAGAAGACAAACAACCAATATAAAATGGGCAAAGGACTTCAACAGACACTTCACCAAAGAAGATATTCAATGACTAATAAACACATGAAAAAGCTGTCAACATTAATTGAGGAAAAACAAATTAAAACCACAGTGTGATGCCATTACACACTCACAAGAATAGCAAACATTAAAAAGACAAACACCAAATGTTAGCTAGGACTCAGAACCATCAGGACTCTTACACGTTGCTTGTGGAGGTGTAAAATGATGCAGCTGCTCTGAAAAGCTATGACTCACTAATTCCACTTGTAAGTATTTATCCAGGAAAAATGAAGATACCTGCCAATAACAAGTCTTACGCAAGATGTTCATAGGTGTTTTAATTATAAGCTCCAAACTGGGGGAAATAAAAACATGTTTATTAACACGAGAGTGAATCAATAAATTATATTTGTACAACAGAGTGGTACTCAGCAGCAAAAAAGAAAAAAAAAAGGAATAAACTATGATATGTGGACAGCATGAATGAATTTCAAAGACATTCTGCTGAAAGAAAGAATAAATAACATGTCTTCAAGTTGCTCTGTGCCTGGTGAGCAGGGTACGGGCTGTATGTCTCCTACAACTTCTTAGCCTAAGATCAAGTGCAGATATAGCGCCCCCTGGACTGCCTTGTAAGGAAGGCTGCCCTTCCTGGAACACTTAATGGGGGTACAGAGCCCC
Source organism: Loris lydekkerianus (assembly GCA_963574355.1). Lineage (NCBI taxonomy): Eukaryota > Metazoa > Chordata > Mammalia > Primates > Lorisidae > Loris > Loris lydekkerianus. The sequence continues at coordinate 6,359 of CAUYPK010002332.1, read as the reverse complement.
TTTGGTGGAATGCAATTCACTCTGCCTGGTGACCCTGGCGTCCACCCACCTTATTCCTTATCCTCCAACTGCATGGAGGAGGCGTTAGTGAGGACAGTTCCCTCTGGGACATCAAGCCAGCTCAGGTCCCCCAGAGCTCTGAGGCTGTGTTGAAGGACTTGTGCTTTATCTCACACGAGATGGGTGGGCAGAGGAGCCACTGGAGATGTTTTAAAAGGTCACAAATTTTCAGATAGTCGGATAAGTTTTGGATCACTTTGATCTACTGTTGGTCTGCAATCCTCCCTTTACCAGCAATGCTTACATCCACCCAATGCTCCAAGTCATTGGCCTAATGACAGGTTATCCTTAGATGTGTGGGTTCCTTACCCTGCAAGCATAGCCATCAGCTGAGAGCTTTAATGCATCTTCTGGACAACTGTAGAGGAGCCTTGCCCATGAGCCAACCCAAGATCTATTTTCCAAGCTTGCTTTCTTGCAGTGCTAAGAAGGTTTTTTTTGTTTGTTTGTTTTGTTTTATTTTGTTTTTTGAGATAGAGTCTCACTCTATCATCCTGGGCAGAGTGCTGTGGCATCATAACTCATAGCAACCTCAAACTCTTGCACGTAAGTGATACTCTTACCTCACCCTCCCCATTGGCTGGAACTATAGGTGCCTTCCACAATACCAGGATAATTTTGTGTGTGTGTGTGTGTGTGTGTGTGTGTGTGTGTTGTTTTTAGTATAGCTGGAGTCTTACTCCAGCTAAGGCTGCTCTCAAACTCCTGAGCTCAGGCGATCCACCCGCCTCAGGCGATCCACCCGCCTCAGCCTCCCAGAGTGCTAGGATTACAGGTGTGAGCCACCACACCTGGCCTGCTAAGAAGGTGTTGAAGCTCTGAAATTCTGTCCCCGTTGTTCTGGCATTGAAAAGGCAAATAGCTTTGAGATTTTGGTTGACAAAACTTTTACATAATCACTTGATAATTACTTAATTTATTTGTTCTAGAAAACTCATTCTAGATCCCAAATAATACTTCGATTTGGAATTGGATTTGGCTTCAACCCATGTTGAAATGAAAGTCAAGATTCTCTGATAAATACTCTCCACTTTGTTCTCAGTAGAAACAGACTAACTCAGTGCTAAATGATTTGATTTCAGAATTATCATGGTTAAGATTTGCCATGAATCAATAAGAAAGAAATGGATATCTTGTTTTGTTTTGTTTCATTTGTTTTTAAGACAGAGTCACAAGCTGTCGCTCTGGGTAGAGTGTCATGGCATCACAGCTCACAGCAACCTCAAACTCTTGGGCTAAAGCGATTCTCTTGCCTCAGCCTCCCAAGTAGCTGGGACTACAGGCGCCCACCACAATGCCCGGCAATTTTTTGGTTGTAGTTGTCATTGTTTGGCAGGCCCAGGCTGAGTTCAAACCCGCCAACTCTGGTGTATGTGGCTGGCGTCCTAGCTGCTGAGCTATAGGAGCCAAGTCAAGTTTTCTTTTTTCTTTTTTTTTTTTTTTTTTGAGACAGAGTCTCAAGCTTTTGCCCTGGGTGGAGTATCATAGCTCATAGCCACCTCCAACTATTGGGCTCAAGCAATCCTCTCACCACAGTTTTTCTATTTTTTAGTAGAGATGGGGTCTCACTTTTGCTCAGGCTAGTCTCAAACTCCTGAGCTCAAGCAATCCACCTGCCTCAGCCTTCCAGAGTGCTAGGATTACAGGCATGAGCCACCACCCCTGACTAGGAAATGGATATCATATTAAAGATCCCATTTATTGAGATAGACATGCACCTATAATATAAAATAATATTTGCTAGAAGGCTTTAACATCCATATCATGCTTAGAAACAAAATATCATACTTGAAAGGGCAAGAAAATTATTTAAAGTCCATTCATTTGAATTCAGTTTTGCAACGTCATTATGAACTCCTTGTTAATTTACATGGGCCTTGTGTCTTTTTGAAAAGTATGTGTTATTTGAAACCATAAAGAGCCCCAACCTCTGCTAGGAAATATGAAATATATAATTAATACATACAGAGGGTGCCAAAAACATGTATACACATTTTAAAAAGGAAAAAAGGGTATTAAAATTGTATTAATATATATCAATAACTTTTGTTATCCTGTATATTGTATCTTGACTTCTGCGATTACAAGGGGGCACCGTCTATATATGTGACAGGAAATATACTCAAAAGGAACATTAACTGGAAAACTGACAGCCTTCAATACTAATTCATTATATAAATGTAAACGTAATTAACTTCTTTCCTGACCAGGTCTTAGCTCCAATTTCTTCTGGACCACATAAGAACTTTTCTTAATGTATAAAGTTTAACATTCCATTTATGTTGTAGCAAAATATATTATGCAAATATATGTAGCAAAATAGGACATAGCAAAAATATATTATAACCTGTAACAGGAAAATTGTGTTCGGAAACAAACATGGGAGCAAAGGTTTTCATGGCTCACCCGGATCTCTGCACTGCTGTAAGGCAGGCAGGTGGAAACTCGGGTCCATCTCTCTGACTCCACTTCAGGCCTAAAAGAACTGAAAGTGAGCTATACTCAAAAGCCACTGGACCTAACTCAAACTGCTAGCTGGCTGGGAGGCCCCCTTCCTGCCCCACAATGTAGGGTAGACCCAGATGAAAGATTTATTGTCCTAATCCAGAATTGGCATTTGTCTTTGACAACTTAATTGCATTTGCAGAAAAGTTGGGAACCCTTTTCTTCTTAAGCCCTCATGGGCAAGCCACACATTTTGCACCACCAAGAAGTCTTATGAATTCACGAGCTAGCCAGGGTGTCTTTGCCTCTCTTTTGACTGAAGTCGTGAGTACTTCTCCGCAGCTTGGGTGCTGTGGAGGGGGGTGGGGATAAGAGCCTGAGATCCCCTTCCTTCCCCTTGCCTTTCCATAATTAAAACCTTAAGATCTTAGATTGTACGATTAAACTGCATACTTTCTAGAAGGGGGAGATTGCTTGTAATTACTAACAGGTAAATGATTTGGAGAAAGAGATGTCATGTATGGTTTCAAACATATTTTCAAGAGGCTTTTATTTTTTGACTTTGTGACTGAGAATGTGTGGGCTCCTTTTGACTCATTTCTTAGAACTTCTGCTCACTTCTGGGTCCTTATATTGCATTCTAGCTTCTGTCTGAAGTCAACAGTGTCTCCTTAAAAACAACTATAATAAGGAAAATTTCTTCCATGAGTGTGGAGTTGGCAGGGGGGCCCGAAAACCAGAGAGCAGTTCTCTTAAAAAATGAGGCACGTCCAGATTTCCCTGGTTGGAGTCCTTCTATGGAAATTCTGGCTCTACTCTTTGTATGCATGTTGGAGGACAATTTATGGCAGTCAGTAAGACAGCCAGAAAAAAAGATTCAGTTTTTTCTTTCCTATGCACACAGCATGATCACTTGGATTAACTGAAGATTTTTTTTTTTTTTTCCTTTTGGCCAAACTTGAACACATGAGATAAACCAAACAAATGGAAAAAAAAAAAAAATCAGTGACCAAGTCAACAAAGAAAAACAGCCTCAGGTGGCCGGTTGGCAGGCTGCCTTTTTCCAAGCACTAAATATGAAGAGATTGACCAGGTGGCAGCTGCCAGGCTGTCCCCTCAGATGGGAAAATCTGAAGAGTATGGTTTGGATATCAGCTCTGATCCTGTTTTCTAAGCTGCAGCCCTGGCATAGTTGGGGTAGGGCTTTTGTTTCTTTAATGTACATGGAAGCAATGCTTGACGCCAAACCAACTCAGAATGCACCAGCAGAGCTGGCCTCAAGGTCCACTTCTTCTTATCACGTATCCTGCAAAGTCCTTTTAAATGTTAAGCAGAAATTCATTAAGACCCATTTATGTTATGTGTCACTTTTCCTGTGGGCCAGAGTGGGAAGTAGTTCCCTTAGAAAGCATATTTATCTGAATCAAAGTAAATGAGACTTAATTATCCAGGAGCCATTGTCCTACAACTTTAACTATCTGGCACAATAATAATACACTAATAAGAAACCAGAAAAAATTGAGAGGAGCTTTCAGTACCTAAATACTCACGTTGCATAGTGCACGCACTAAAACTTTTTGGAACTAATCGTGGACAAAACCCTTGCGCCCTAGCTCAGAGCTCAGGTAATCCTGTTGTAAACATAATTCTATTTAAATTCCATTGGTTTGGAAGATGAGAGAAGGGCAAGGATGAGAGGGAAGGCTAAAGAAGATAGGTAGGCATTATCTGCCAAATATAAGCTCCATGAAGGCAAAGTACTGTCAAAGTCCTTGTACTTAGAATAGTGCGGGGGTTACAGTAGGTGCTAAGTTATATCTGCTGAGTTAATTAATGAGAGCAAAGAAAAGAAATGGCTTTCAGGGACTGTCTGCCAGGAAATCAAGGAGAGAAGGAGAAGAATGAAGGAAAGGAGATAGAAAGAGGGGACCTCACGAAGCACACTGTTGTAAGACCAGTTACAGGGAGCATCACCCAATTCTACCTACTTTGAAAGTCCTTGCTAACACCGTTTTCTTACAGCTTTCAGTGTTCGCAACCTTCCTAATGCCACAGCCCTTTAATACAGTGCCTGTGGATCGCGACCCACAGGTTGAGAACCGCTGGCTTAGATGATGATAATGAGGATGGCTATTTATCATATAACCCTAAGTCATCAAGATACCAAACTACATAGGAAACAAAATGCATTCATTGTTCTCTTTTCAAGGCACAGAAAAATACAAAACATTTAAAAAATACTTTCCTCTGCTGGGCATATACCCAGAAGACCAAAAATCACATCATAACAAAGATATTTGTACCAGAATGTTTATCGCAGCCCTATTCATAATTGCTAAGTCATGGAAAAAGCCCAAGTGCCCTTCGATCCACGAATGGATTAATAAATTGTGGTATGTGTACACCATGGAATATTATGCAGCCTTAAACAAAGATGGAGACTTTACCTCTTTCATGTTTACATGGATGGGGCTGGAACATATTCTTCTTAGTAAAGTATCTCAAGAATGGAAGAAAACATACCCAATGTACTCAGCCCTACTATGAAACTAATTTAGGGCTTTCACATGAAAGCTATAACCCAGTTACCATCTAAGAATAGGGGAAAAGGGGAAAGGGAGAAGAGGGAGGGGGGAGGTGGGTGGAGGGAGGGGTACTGGTGGAATTACACCTGCGGGGCATCTTACAAGGGTATATGTGAAACTTAGTAAATGGGGAATGTAAATGTCTTGGCACGGTAACTGGGAAAATGCCAGGAAGGCTATGTTAACTATTGTGATGAAAATGTGTCAAATGATCTGTGAAGCTAGTGTATGACGCCCCATGATCGTATCAATGTACGCAGCTATGATTTCATAAAATAAATAAATTAATTAAAAAAAGAAAAAAAAAAAAGGAAAGCTATAACCCAATTATAGCCTAAGAATATGGGGAAAGGGGAAAGGGAGAGGAAGGGTATGAAGGGGAGGGGGGAGGATGGGTGGAGGGAGGGTAATTGGTGGGACTACACCTATGGTGCATCTTACAAGGGTACATGTTAATTTACTAAGTGTAGAATATAAATGTCCTAACACAATAACTAAGAAAATGCAATGAAGGCTATGTTAACCAGATTGATCAAAATATTTCAAATTGTATATAAGCACATGTATATAAGCAAATTGTATATAAGCACAAGCACATTGTAACCCATGATTGCATTAATGTATACAGCTATGATTTAATAAAAATAAATTTAAAATAAAGTAGGCAGAAGACATGAACAGAAACTCTTCAAATGAAGATAAATGATAATGGATAGGAAATTCATGAAAAAACGTTCAATGTCTCTAATAATTAAGGAAATGTAAGTCAAAACCACAATAATATATCACCTAACTCCAATGAGAATGGCTCATATTAAAAAGCCCCAAAACAACAGATGCTGACATGGATGTAGAGATAAAGGAACTCTTGTACATCGTTGGTAGGATTGCAAACTTGTGCAACCTCTATGGAAAATTGTCTGGAGGTATCTCAAAGAACTTAAAGTAGAACTACCTTTTGATCCAGCAACCCACTGCTGGGCATATACACAAAGGAAAAAAGGTCATTTTATAGATAAAAAAAACACAGGAAACCACAGGCCCACAGGAAAGAAAAACACAATTAAATTCAAGAAGGAGGGCTTGGGGGCTTGATAAGTTCTAACCTATCAGGTACAATGTAGGGGTGTATGGCACACTTCTAGGTGAAGGATTCAGCTACAACTCAGACTCTGGATTTCACCATACAAAGGCAAATAATATAACCTTATCATATGTACCCTTGTATTTACCTGAAATAAAAAATAAAAAGTAGGCAAAAGACATGAA
>CAUYPK010002331.1:0-13625 GCA_963574355.1 Loris lydekkerianus | reverse complement strand
TAACTTCCTCTCTTTCCGTTTTCTTGAGGAAGGCTTGGAGTGCTATAAATTTCCCTCTTAGGACTGCCTTTGCAGTATCCCAGAGGTTCTGGTAGTTTGTGTCTTGATTGTTGTTTTGTTCCAAAAATTTGGTGATTTTCTTCTTAATCTCGTCTCTAACCCATGTATCCTTCAGCATAAGGTTGTTTAGCTTCCATGTTTTTGTATGGGCATGCAGGTTCCTGTTGTTATTGAGTTCAACTTTTATTCCATGATGGTCTGAGAAGATGCAAGGAATACTTTCTATTTTTTAAAATTTGCTGAGGTTAGATTTGTGGACCAGGATGTGGTCGATTTTGGAGTATGTTCCGTGGGCTGATGAGAAGAATGTGTATTCAGTTTTGTTAGGATGAAATGTTTTGTAGATGTCTGTTAAGTTCAGATTTTGAACGGTTAAGTTTAAATCTAAGATTTCTTCGCTTAGCTTCTTTTTGGAGGATCTATCCAGAACTGCTAAAGGGGTCTGAAAATCTCTAACTACTATAAAACTGGAGGAAATCAAGTTGCTCATGTATGTTAGAGTTACTCTTATAAATTGAGGTGAGTTCTTGTTGGTGCATAAATATTAATAATTGAAATCTCATCATATTGAGTATTAACTTTAACAAATATGAAGTGTCCATCTTTATCCTTACTTATTTTGGTTGGTTTAAAGCCTACTGCATCTGCGAATAGGATTGCAATGCCTGCTTTTTTCCGCTTTTCATTTGCCTGGAGTATAGATGACCATCCCTTCACCTTGAGTCTGTATTTGTCTTTTGATGTAAGATGAGATTCTTGTATTCAGCAGATATCTGGCTTGAGTCTTTGCATTCAGTCAGTCAACATGTGCCTCTTTAGAGGACAATTTAAACCATTGACATTAATTGAGAATACTGATAAGCCTTTCAAGAGTCCGGTGGACATTTTTGATCCTTTTGTGACTGTGGAAGTTGGAATTTGATCAAAATTTTCTGGGTTGGTTTACTTTTGTGTTGGAGGATCATGCTGGTCTTTATGGAAGATAGGTCTGAGAATATCCTAGAGAGCTGGTTTAGTTGTGGCAAATTTCTTGAAAATGTGAATGTAATTGAAGTATTTAATTTCTCCATCATAAATGAAACTCAGTTTAGCTGCGTACAGGATCCTGGGTAGAAAGTTATTTTGTTTTAGGAGATTAGAAGTCGATGACCATCCTCTTCTAGCTTGAAACGTTTCAGCAGAGAGATCGGCAGTTATTTTAATATTCTTCCCCTTGTAGGTAACAGTTTTCTTTCATCTGGCTGCTTTCAGAATTTTCTCCTTCATATTAACTTTAATGAAATTGATTATGATGTGTCTGGGGGATGTCTTATTCAGGTTGAGTCATGCTGGAGTTCTGAAACTGTCTGCTATCTGAATTTCAGAATCTCTTGGCATGTCTGGAAACTTTACCTTCATAATCTCATGGAGAAGAGACTCTGCCTTGTGAAGCCACTTCATCGCTTTCAGGGATCCCTATAAGACGAATATTGGTTTTCTTCGAATTATTCCAGAACTCTCTGAGAGAGTGATCTGTTTTTGCCCTCTATTTCTCTTCCTCTTTATGAGTTTGGGAGCATTTGAAAGCTTTGTCTTCAATGTCAGAAATCCTTTCTTCTGCTTGCTCCATTCTGTTACTGAGGGAGTCTACTGTGTTTCTCAGATCTTTGAGGACTGCAACTTCTTGTCTTAATGTGTCAAAATCTTTGGTCATTTGCTCTTTCAATACGTTGAATTCTTGAGACATCTTTTGGGTTAGTGCTTAGAATTCTAATTTGATCTTATTTGCTATCCAGATTCTGAATTCGATTTCTGACATCTCAGCTATTTGTTTGTGCTGGGATCTTGTGCTGTGTCTGCCCCATTGATCCTTGGGGGAGTTGATCTGTTCTGATTATTCATATTGCCAGAGTTTTTCCCTTGATTTCACCTCATGATTGTTTTTCACCGTTGCCTCTGGCCATCCTCAGAGTTGGGGAGGTGTCTCTCCAAGATTAGACCCCAGTGGGATCCCTCTATTGTTGCTGGATCTTTGTAGGGAGTGACCCTGTGTAGTTCCTGTGGGGCTGCCCCAACCAGGGAGTTTTGGTTGTGGGAGCAGGATCGGAGTGTGACACACCTGGATCCAGGAAGAGTGCGGGGATGGTGTACATGGTTGTGGGAGTGCCTGGCGCCCAGGGACTTTGGCACAGAGGGCCCAAGGCTCCAGCAGTCTCTGGCCAGGAGAAGGGCTCTGCAGAGGCAGGGAGGGCTCTGGAGGACACGTGGCTACCTGAGTGCCTGGCCAGACAAGAGGGCAGTGTGGAGGCAGGGAGGGTACAGGAGGAAGGACACGGGGTTGTGCGGCTCCTGTATTTCCTGGTCAGGGTGTGGGGAGGCCCAGCGGACAGGGTAGCGGGTCCCGGCTCAGCTCTTACCGGGGTCCAGGTGGGCGCAGCTCTTCTGGAGGTGGGAGGTTCACTGGTCCTGGCGCAGCTGTTCTGAACCTGGGAGGGTGCTGATCGCAGGTCCTGGCGCAGCAGTTGTGGACCTGGGAGGGTGCCAATAGCGGGTCCCAGCGTAGCTGTTTGGAGGTCCGGGAGGGTCACCATTTGGTTATCTTAAGAGCAAGACCAGAAGTGGGAAATATGTCCTTGCTGCAAGTTGTCGAGGAAATGTAGCCTAGCTGGGTTCCAGGCCAGCCTTCATACCAGTGCAGGAGGAAAGCATGGTTGTTAGAAGACAGTTGGAAATATATTGCTGTTATCTGTGCTTCTCCCCTTTGACAACTCCGCTGTCCACCTTGGCCTGAACTCTGTTCAGCACTTCTGTTCTGGGGATCCCCAACCATGGTCCCTACAGTAAGAGTTCATGCCCTGTTAGGAAGCAGGTGAGTGGAACCTTCATCTTGTATTTATAGCCTCTCCCTGTGGCACGTGTCACTACTTGAGTTCCGCCTCCTGTCAGGTAAGTGGCAACGTTAGATGCTCAGGAGTGGGAACCCTGCTGTCAACTGCACACTCGAGGGGTCCCAGTCATGCTCCTTGTAAGAGTTTGTGATAATCTGATGCAGAGATGGTGATGTGCTTGAATCACCCTGAACCATTCTCCCCTCCCCTAGGACATGGAAAAGTTCTTTTCCATGAAATAGTCCCTGGTGCCAAAAATGTGGAGGACCACTCCTTTAGGTGCCTTCAGTGACCTGAGGTGGATGATGTCCAGTGCAGAGCCTATCTTCTCCTTAAACCTGGGCAGAATCATTTACAGAATATCTTGCTGTTGTGATGACACTTGGTGCTCCACATGTAATAATGAAAGGGTTCCACCCAGACATCCACGGTGGTGTTTCTGGGGAGCAAGGGGCAGAAATCTCACAGAGGTGAGTTGTCATTGACTTTTTCTTCCTGGTGATGAGCTGACCTGAGGGCTTCCTATGAGACCTCAGATATGTGTCTCTATGGTTTTGAAGATTATCTGTTAAGATGATGACCATGGCAAAGTATACAGCTCTTCCCTGGCCATCTGTCCAAAGTTCGTCCTTGGCCAAACCTCACCGAGGGACAGGGTTTTCCAACAGATCAGATGGAATCAGAGAGATGTCCTCCAGAGCTGGGGACTCCCTCCTGGAAGCTGCATTGGGATGAGGACTGAGATCCAGGTCCAAGTCAGCCTGGCTGGTCTAAAGTCTCTGGTGAGGTCTGGCCCTGGACGAGCAGGGCTGCCCCTCGGCCTGGGCACACTGACCTTCTTCCCAGTCCCTCCCTTAAGTGGGCAGACCCACCCAGTTTTCATGCTAATTCCCTTTGCAATGAGCTTGAACATCCCTTGTCCCAGTTAAAGCCAGCCCATTAGCACTGGCCCATCTGTCACCATAAATGAAAAATTCTTCTAACAAGTGGGCAGGCAGTCTTCCCATGCTAAGGAAGAATCTATGAAATTCCTCCAGGGATTTGGCAGCACAATTGTGGGTCCTGCTTTTGCCCTTTCTGTAGGAAAGCACAACTGACCAAGGGTAGCTTGTGCTCTGTGCTGATCGCAGCATGACCCCTTTGACCTCTGGACGCTCTGGGAGGACAGGAGAAATGCTGGTGTAGGGTCTCCTTATCTTTCTTGCACTCTGGTTGTCTCTGGCGTTACCACCAGTACTGGAGGAGAGGAAAGTGTGTTTCTGTCTTTTGTCCAGGCCTTACAGGACCTCCGGGGGGCTGACTTCTTTCCTCCCCACGGCTAGTGGTGCCCTGTGGACACAGTTGCTTTTTGTCTCTAATAAGAATTTGCCCGCATTCCAACCAAAAAATGCCCTGGTCCAGATGGCTTCACACCAGAATTCTATCAGACGTTCAAGGAAGAGCTTATTCCTGTACTGCAGAAATTATTCCAAAAAACTGAGGAAGAAGGAATCTTCCCCAACACATTCTATGAAGCAAACATCACTCTGATAGCAAAACCAGGAAAAGACCCAACCAAAAAGGAGAATTTCAGACCAATTTCACTCATGAATATAGATGCAAAAATTCTCAACAAAATCTTAGCCAATAGATTACAGCTTATTATCAAAAAAGTCATACATCATGATTAAGTAGGTTTCAACCCAGGGATGCAAGGCTGCTTTAACATATGCAAGTCCATAAACGTTATTCACCGTATTAACAGAGGCAAAAATAGAGATCATATGATCCTCTCAATAGATGCAGAAAAAGCATTTGATAAAATCCAGCATCCTTTCCTAATTAGAACACTGAAGAGTATAGGCATAGGTGGCACGTTTCTAAAACTGATTGAAGCTATCTATGACAAACCCACAGCTAATATTTTACTGAATGGAGTAAAACTGAAAGCTTTTCCTCTTAGAACTGGAACCAGACAAGGTTGTCCTCTGTCACCTTTACTATTCAACATAGTGCTGTAAATTCTAGCCAATACAATTAGACAAGACAAGGAAATAAAGGGAATCCAAATGGGAGCAGAGGAGGTCAAACTCTCCCTCTTTGCTGACGACATGATCTTATACTTAGAGAATCCCAAAGACTCAACCACAAGACTCCAAGAAGTCATAAAAAAATACAGTAATGTTTCAGGATATAAAATCAATGTCCACAAGTCAGTAGCCTTTGTATACACCAATAATAGTCAAGATGAAAAGCTAATTAAGGACACAACTCCCTTCACCATAGTTTCAAAGAAAATGAAATACCTAGGAATATACCTAACGAAGGAAGTGAAGGACCTCTATAAAGAAAATTATGAAATCCTCAGAAAGGAAATAGCAGAGGATATTAACACATGGAAGAATATATCATGTCCATGGATTGGAAGAATCAACATGGCTAAAATGTCTATACTTTCCAAAGCAATCTACCTATTCAATGCCATTCCTATCAAAATACCAACATCGTACTTTCAAGGTTTGGAAAAAATGATTCTGCATTTTGTATGGAACCAGAAAAAAACCCGTATAGCTAAGGCAGTTCTCAGTAATAAAAATAAAGCTGGGAGCATCAGCATACCAGATTTTAGGCTATACTACAAAACCGTAGTGGTCAAGACAGCATAGTACTGGCACAAAAATAGAGACATAGACACTTGGAATCGAATAGAAAATCAGGAAATGAAACTAACATCTTACAACCACCTAATCTTTGATAAATCAAACAAGAATATATCTTGGGGGAAAGACTCTCTAGTCAATAAATGGTGTTGGGAGAGCTGGATATCCACACGTAAAAGATTGAAACTAGACCCACACCTTTTCCCACTCACAAAAATTGATTCAAGATGGATAAAGGACTTAAATTTAAGGCATGAAACAATAAAAATCCTCAAAGAAAGCATAAGAAAAACATCAAAGATATTGGCCTGGGGAAAGACTTCATGAAGAAGACTGCCATGGCAATGGCAACAACAAAAATAAACAAATGGGACTTCATTAAACTGAAAAGCTTCTGTACAGCTAAGGAGACAACAACCAAAGCAAATAGACTACCTACACAACAGAAGAGGATATTTGCATATTTTGAATCAGACAAAAGCTTGATAACTAGGATCTATAGAGAACTCAAATTAATCTACATGAAAAAAGCCAACAATCCCATAAATCAATGGGCAAGAGACATGAATAGAACCTTCTCTAAAGAAGACAGACGGATGTCTAACAAACATGAAAAAAAGTTCATCATCCCTGTCTATTAGAGAAATGCAAATCAAAACCACCCTGAGATACCATCTAACCCCAGCGAGAATGGCCCACATCACAAAATCTCAAAACTGCAGATGCTGGTGTGCATGTGGAGAGAAGAGAACTTTTACACTGCTGGTGGGACTGCAAACTAGTACAACCTTTCTGGAAGGAAGTATGGAGAAACCTCAAAGCACTCAAGCTAGATCTCCCATTTGATCCCGCAATCCCATTACTGGGCATCTACCCAGAAGGAAAAAAAATCTTTTTATCATAAGGACACTTGACTAGACTGTTTATTGCAGCTCAATTTACAATAGCCAAAATGTGGAAACAGCCTAAATGCAAACCAACCTAGGAATGGAGTAACAAGCTATGGTATATGTATGCCATGGAATACTATTCAGCTATTAAAAAAAATGGACTTTACATCCTTTGTATTAACCTGGATGGAAGTGGAAGACATTATTCTTAGTAAAGCATTGTAAGAATGGAGAAGCATGAATCCTATGTACTCAATTTTGATATGAGGACAATCAATGACAATTAAGGTCATAGTGGGGGTTGGGGAAGGAGAGAGCAGAGACAGAAAGATGGAGGGAGGTGTGGGGAAAAGAAGAGCAGAGAGAGGGAAGGAGGGAGGGGGTGGAGCCTTGGTGTGTGCCACACCTTCTGGGGGCAAAACACGATTGCAAGAGGGACTTTACCTAAAAAATGCAATCAGTGTAACCTGGCTTATTGTACCTTCAATGAATCCCCAACAATAAAAAAAAATAATAAAATAAAATTTTAAAAAAGGAACCCCAGCTCTTAAAGGTAACCTGGAATATGCATTTTAAAGTACAAATTTCTTTTCTTTTCTTTCTTCCCTTATATCCTAAGACAATTCTGGGAACAACTGAATTACATATCTGTACGGGCAAGTTGTAGAGAGGAAGGAGTCAGGAGCTCTCTAGATATTCTCTCATGGGAAGCCCTTCTTAGAGCTATTCTCTTGCTGTAACCTTTTTTATATGCTCCTCAAGGACTCAGGGCCTCAGGGACTCAGGGTGTCAGTTGGAAAATGGATGTTATGGTTAATGATGCCAAGGAAAGTTAAACTCTTCTGCACATAAGCTCTGCTTGTGAAAAACACCCAGAAGAATGCAAGATGGGTGTTTTTCCCTCAGGCCCCTGGGAAGCCATGTTACTGTAACCCTCCTAGATGCAAAGATAGAATGAAGATACAGCATTAAGAACCTAAGTATATCTGATGATAGGGGAGCTATACCTTGGGAGGGAAGTGATGACAGCTCTTCATTTCTCTAGGAACACCTCATTGAAGTAGTATTTATGCAATGGCTGTTCCTTGGGGCATTCCAAAAGACTGGAGATGTAAGCTCTGTCCTCAGAGAATGTACAGTCTGGTTAGGAGGGAGAAGAGTTTCTGTAAAGATTGGATGTAGGATAATATTTAGAAATAAACATATCTTACATCAAGCACACAAAGTGAACTCAGTGTGAGTTTAAAATGACTTGTTTTTCCAGAGGCTAAAGGGACCTGGGACCCCCTGGGACACAGGCAGAGTTGGCTTCCCTGGAGTTAGAAATTCCATAAGCCCATTCTCTGAAGCTGTGCACCCCATGAAGCCTGAGATTAAAGGGCATGCCACCCTTCCTCAGAGGTACAGGCCAGAGGGTTGACGTATGTTAACAACATATTGTCAGAGGTCTATAGGTGCTCTGCCCTGAGGATAAGACACAATCGTTACTTTATACTGAGTAAACTGAGTGAATGCTTGAAGATATTCTTCCATTAACTCTGTTCCCCTGTGGCTACTTTCTTCTTTATGATTTTGTTTGCACACCTGCCCAGAGATTAGTCAGTGTTAGAAGAAGATGTTTACTACAAAAGTGATTGTGTTAATGCAGTAACAGGATATTTCCTTTTTAGTTGATTTCAGATAGGTAAATTGAGGTAATGGTGAAAATAACAGACAATAAATTAAGTGTGTATGTGACTAGAAAGGTATAAAATCAAACCCCTAAATAAAGAATTTCACTACATGCCATCTCATTTCATGTAATCTGTTTGACTTAATAATTACAGGAGTGAGTTTACACCCACAGCAAAGCTGCTGTTCGTTCGCGTCTCGGGTCATGCGACAATTGGACATCAATTAGAAAAGTTATTTTGGGGATTCCTATACTTGGAAAATTGGGATTAATTCAATCTAAATTCCTTTCCAACAAAGGAAAGAATTCCATACAAAATTTCTGTATGTTATTTTCTTCCTCAAAATTATAAAATTCTTTATTTTTATCTAATTATAAAATAATATTTCCAATAATGCAGGAAAAAAGTACAAAGACAACAACTTCTTGGTAAGCTTTCCAAATTTCTGTCATGATAATAAGAAATACAATAATTAGCAGGATTACTACAAACCAGGCACTATAGTAAGTATCTGTACATATAGGATCTCTTTTAATGCTCATCCTAACTCTATAAGGTAACTTTTCTATTATTTCCCCATTTTACAATCAGAAAATTGAGACACAAAAAATTAAGTAATATACTCAGTCAATCAACTGATGGGAGGGATATCTACTATTAGAATTTTGAATGAACTAATTCCAAAGCCCATATACTCAACCGCTATTCTGGACAGCCACCTGGCTGCTCAGTTACAGAGAACTATACTTATTAAATATTCTACTTAGGTAACATCAAGGAAATGTTAGCCTCTGTTGCATTTTGGAACTTTCCTTCTTTCATCTAACTGTGAGCCGTGAACAACACACTAAGTCAATAAATATGAATTTAAATCAACATTTTATTCTAATAAGAATCTGTAATTTTACACATACAACAAATTCTATTGCCTCCCTGTTAATTAAATTTAATTCAATTCAATAAACATAGAAATTCTCTTTATTATGCATGGGGACGCTAGAAGAAAAGGATCTGATCATTGTTTCTAGTGGTTCTCAAGGAGCTAAAGATCTACGGATTTCAAATCTTTCAGACTGATTATATATACCTCTCCTTTCCTCACATTTACAATAAGTGAGATTTTGTAGCTATTGGGTACATTTAGGATAGTATAGACAGCCAATTCTTATTTTTAGGAAAGATTTAGAGATTATCTGAAACCTAGTTCACCTCACCTACAAGTGAGTGATGGACAGTTTATCATGGTAGCTTTTGACACTAGGGGTATTCAATACCTTGCAGGCCAGTGTAATCTAGCAGCATCAGAAGGAAAGGGACAAGCCTGTCAGTGACAGATTGGGTGGTCAGGAAATCCATCACAGTTTATCATCTCATTGAATTATGATGTGTCATCCTTCATCTCTTTGTAATGTGTGCACGTTGTCTCACATTACTCTGTCAGTGTTTACTCCCTGTGTTGTTCAAACCACTCTACCTATTCTTGCTAAATGTAGAAAAATGAATACTCTCTGCCAAGAGAAGGGTACTACAACCACAGAGAAAGGCTGATGGTTCACTTGCTGTTAGAGAGGTTTAGTTTTAAAAACCATGTTAATTTTGGGAAGCAAAATAGTGTAGTGATTGAGAATTTTGGTTAAGGTCTAATCTCAGCCCCATTACTACATTTTTGGGCAAATCTAGGCTACTTTAACTTTTTGTGTCCCATAGTTTGGGGACAATACTGGTACTTAGAATACCTGTGTAGAGATTACATCAATCATTACCTTTAAAGCTTTTCTAACCCTGCCTGATACACAGTAAGTGTTCCTAAATGTTATCTTTAGTATCTTTGTATTAAACTTCCCTCTAGTATTGATTATTTGTCTTGTCATAGTGCCCATTTCTTTTGCAAAATATTAGAAATTAAAAAGTAATCAAAATGACAGACGTTATAAAATGTTTAAATAATTTCATTGAAGTGTGCTCATCTGCCTAAAGGATATTTCCAGTCGGATACTCAGTAATTGCAGCAAAATAGATGTTAGATTATAAAAATCATCTTCCCAATTCCCCTTGAAGCATTTTCCCTGATTCTTGTTATTACTTTCACTTTCTTTACATGCCTGTATCTGTGACTGTTTTCACATCAACTCCATTCCTCCTAAACTCTGTCCTTCCAACACTGGCTCTACACATGTCTCCTTTATTTGGAATTACTGTCTTGAATGAATCCCCTTCCATTTTTGATCAGGAACTTCTCTTTCCATACGTGGTTTAACCAAGATTACCATGCAACGTCTAGTCTTTTAGTTTGTCACCTGTTTTCCAGTGTGCTGCTTGCACCAACTGAAAGGCCTAAAAGATGAGAGATCTGTTTATTCTTTGTTCCCCAATGCGCTTTAAACCCACTTTCTGCTTTTATTATCTTTGAGAGTTCCATTCCTCCTTTTTGGTGATTAAATCAGCTTCCTCTAGGCAATAATCTAGCTTCATAACTGCTCGATGTCCAGATGATGCTCTGGTGTCACAGTCCCTCAATCTTGGCATCCACTGGTGTCACCACGTCTTCTATCATTTGATATCACTCAACTCCCAGAATCTCTAATCTGATATTCCCTCAATCTGTTACTCAGCCGACTTTGATTTTTATCTACAATGTTTCAGGTACTGGATAGGCATGAAGTGCACAATGAATAACATAGCAAGATCTTGGCCTATGGGACTCCCATCCCATCCTTCCATCTCTCTTGCTTTTTCTTCCCATCAAATGCATGCATTTGTCCTCTTCTCCTCTCATCTCTTAAACCTCAGCATTCTCCCAGTTTATTGGCACTGTTCTGCCCTAGTTGACTTACCTCTGCCTATAATCAAACATTTCAGAAATAAGTAACACCACAAATAAAGACCCTAGGTCTTCCAAACAATCTGTCAATCCTCTTAGATGGGTCTAGGTTGCAACCTGTCACCTATGCCATGGTGGAAAATTCTGCAAAATCAGATGCAAAGGTGGCTCACATGGAAGGTAGCTCATGCTGTAATCCCAGCATTTTGGGAGGCCAGGGTGGGAGGTCTCTATGAGGCCAGGAGTTTGAGACCACCTAGGCAATACAGCGAAGAGACCCAATTAGCTAGACCCAGGGGTGCACGCCTATAGTCCTAATTACTGTATATACTCGAGTATAAGCTGAGAACTTGGATTTGCAATTATACTAGATACTCCTTGGTTGACTCTCAAAGGCACAAAAGCTTAGGAGAGCATGATTACATAATTGGCAACACAGTATATGACTATGATTTTATCCTGGGTGCAATATAAGGACCCAAGCCTGAGAACTGGTGCACAGTATGTAGCCGTACCAGCAAACAGACTGATGTGATTTTGAGTTACCTGACCAAATGGACTGAAGCCTCATAAATCATCTTCTATAAAAAGAAATTGCCCTGGAGTCTGGCCTAGGGTAAGCTCACTGTTTGAGGTGGGTAATTCTAAAGCCTTCTTTATTATCTAATCCTCCCTCTCCTGAGTATAAGAGGCCATATTCCTCCTTTCATTGCTAATTTTTTCCTTAAATATATGCCACCTCTAATCACTATACGCTGTTTCATATACCTATGATTTGTATTCCTACATAATCTGTAAGCTTCTGGAAGACAGATTCTGTATTTGATGTTTTCTTTTTTGGTACTCATTTTCAGGCATATAGAATATGAAGATCATAGATATTCCATTACTCTTAATAAGTAATGCAATAAACTAGACTAAGAAAATGGACAAACCTTAAATATTTTCCATTTGGTCCCATTTAGATAAAGCCCTACATTATTTCTCATTTGTCAGTGAGTCTTTGCCTTCCTACTCATAATATATTTGAAAATAAATCATTCCTGGAGAATAAAAAATATTTATATATAAGATGTATGTTGAAGTATAATATACATCAATAAAAAGTTAAGCAATGATGATTACTTTTGAGAAGCTTGAAGAAATAACTGAGACGTAATTAATGAAATTATCCATAATATACATAGAGAATTTGTGCATCTTTTACATTTCATCCTGAAAGCAGGTGAAAGACTAAAGTAACATTTTCAAACTACAAGAGTATTTTGTTCTGTTCCCTGCCTTCTTTCATTACCAGATGTCTCTCTCACCTGGACTCAGACGTAACTATGGAATACAATCAAGTAGTCCTCCCAATCAACATTTCCATCTGAGTGGAGTTGGTATGTACAGTGAGTACCTGCAGTGTGTTAGATCATTGCACAGTAACATTTAAATGTGCTAAATCTGACCAAATGTGATACTCTAAAAAAGGAAAAAGAAACAACTTGAATTCA
The DNA here is from genome assembly GCA_963574355.1 of Loris lydekkerianus. NCBI lineage: Eukaryota > Metazoa > Chordata > Mammalia > Primates > Lorisidae > Loris > Loris lydekkerianus. The sequence goes on along the minus strand of CAUYPK010002331.1, from coordinate 1,179 downwards.
ATTTTGTCTACAGTATACCATCTGAAAACCAAATGGCAGCCAATGCTTTTTCCATATGGAAATAGTTTTTTGTAACTCTTAACATATTTCAATGAATTTCAGTAGGTGTGCAGCTGCCATGGGAATTCCATACACTGAGAAGTATCAGCATCAAATCCCACTAGATTCCTACATCACATAAGCATAGCTGGCTGTAGAAATGTACCAAGAATTCAGCAGTTGATACTATTTTCTTGAACAGACTTTATAATTGCTGTTCAGGATGAGTCATTCTTAGAAGACTATTTTATTGGTTATCTGATTAATGAGAGAGAGATAATTATTAATCTTTTATATTACACAAATCTCGAGAGTAATAAAAAAATCATATTAGAATTCAAAGTTACCCTGAGAAATTAGCAAAGTGATCACAAACAAATGAAAAGTTCTAGGAAGAAAAATGAATAATGCTATGGCTACAAAGAAAAAAATAATAAAGCATGGGAAGAAAAACTAAAAACCAATATGCAAATTCAGAAGTGAAAATTTATTAGCCAAATAGAAATATAAAGGTATCCGCTGAAGAATTATGTAATTGGTATCTATTTTTAATTTAAATCATTTATACTGAAAAAGCTGGGATATGTGACTAGAAGGCTAAACTTCAGAAACTTTGACACTCATAGGCACATCATAGACTATCATACTGGCTAGATTTTTGGCCTTTACAGTAAAGGACATTAAAATAATTTAGAGAAGTGTATAGCTATAAGGGTAATATTAAAATATTTGAGGATACTTAGACAATTTATATTATTCATTCTGCAATTAAATACATGAATACATAGGATTTTTATTTTTTTAAGTGTTTTCATTCATTTTTATTTCATTTTTTTACATCCATCTTAGTTTTCTCTCACTCTCTTTTGTTTTTAAATTTATGTTTTATTGTTTAATCATAGCTGTGTACATTAGTGCAATCACCTATACCCATTCTAAGATTCACCATAGATGTGGCCCCACGCATTACTTTCCCTCCACCAAAACCTCCCCTCTCCCTTCCCCTTCCTTGGCCCTTTCCCCATAGTCTTGTGCTATAGTTGGGTTATAGCCTTCATGTGAAAGCTATAATTTAGCTTCATGGTAGGGCTGAGTACATTGGATACTTTTTCTTCCATTCCTGAGATACTTTGCTAAGAA
>CAUYPK010002326.1:0-38243 GCA_963574355.1 Loris lydekkerianus | reverse complement strand
GATTGCAGGGGTCTGGTGACAACTCAGATATGACTTGCTCCGGCACTCCGTGAAGTCAGGAGGACCCACCCAGCAAATAGATTAGTCTAGGAAGGTTGATGCCTCCTTCCCCACCTTGCACCTCTGTCACACCCAGTGACTGATAGCACCGCAGGGCTGTGACCCAGTTGCCTCTAGTGAACAGATAGATTCCTGCTTGAATCACAAGGAAATCTATATCTGCTCACTCAGGCCGCTGCACTCTGTGTCTATCCAGCAGGGGGAAATGAGGCCTGACAACCTCGGGCGCTTGATGGAGGCTGGGGGGTGTTCATTCAGATCCAGCCCCGCCCCTGATTGATGTTACTGACAGAACAGAACTTTGCAGGAATTTGTTTCTGTCCCTGCTAAATTCCCCTGCAGAAGAGAAGTTGTTTTGAGTTCCCAGAGTCTGTGCCTCAGGCCCTGTCTTTGCTCCTGCAGGTTTGTATTTGGTTAGCTGTCTGTTCTAGCCTCCTGCCTTCCTTTGTCTATAGGCTGATGATCCCCTGCGGGCTGGGTGCATCTTAGGGTCAGCAAAGCAGTCCTCTGGGTCAGCCCTGCACTGGGAATTTCCTGGCTCTGTGCGTGCATTTTCTAGTCCCTGCGTTCCACCCAGGCCGGTACCACTTCAGGCAAACCCTTTACTCACAGGGCTTGCGTTTCTGTCCCAGATCTGTTCTGAGGTAGTTGCCACCTAAGAAGATGCCCGACCTCCTCTGGTTGTCCAGGGAGACAGGGGATGTGGCTTCAGAATATTCGGGAGTGAGCCCTATTGTTGCCAAAAATGGCTGCTGCTCTGCACCTCGGGGCACCACCGCTCCAGTGTGGTTCCCTCTCATCCGACTGTCCTCTCCTCACTCCCGTGCCGCAGAATCAGCACTGACCAGCTGCAGTCTAGGCCCTGTCCCTACCCCTCGAGAAATCACTCAAGAATCTGGACTCCTGGGGGACAGGTCTCCAGACCTCAGAGTGAAAGTGGAGGGGAGTGCTGGGAGGTCAGAATTGCAGGTAGAGAATATATACAGTTTTACATAGTTTTATGCCTGGCAGGAGAACGCTGTGGCACCCTAATAGGGGAGGTAGGTCCAGTTTTTGGAGAGTTTCTCCCATGGAGTGTAGTGGGAGGACCTTTGAACTCTGCTCATTTGTTTGTGGGGCACTCCAAGCCGTTCTCATGGGGGAGGGAACTCCCGTCCACTTGGTGATAGATTTTGTACCTTTTGTTTGTATCCTTGGGGTCGCAGCTCACCTCAGCGGGGTTGATGTGCGTTCTTCAACCTTTTCTCTTGGTGCAGCTCTAATTCACCAGGTTACTTGCTAAATTTCTGTCCTTTAACTCTCCTTCTGGACGGGAGCCTCTGTGGAAAGCTGGCTTCAGTCAGCCCTCTTGTCTCTGTCCCCCACTTTACTATATTCTCATATACACATTTCATCTTAAAATATGATAATTCTCAAAGTATCGTTATTAGGGGAGGAACAGATTTGCTGGCAAGTCTTGAAGTTTAACCAAGACACAAGCTGGGGTGTTTCCATGTATATGACATAATTAAGCCCCACAGCTCCTACAGACGTGTTAAATAACTTGCTCCTAGACTTAGGATCCTCAAGCTAGAACTGAACTCAGCCCTTTTTACTTCAAGTCCCTGGCTGGCTCCTCTATGCTGTAGGACTCTGGAATCCTCACTTCCGGGTGGAGTTGGCCAGAGGCTCCCCTGTCAAAATGTCAGCACCACTCAGTGCCCTGAAGCCCAGCCTGTCATTCATCCAGGACACTTCAGCCTTCCAAGTGAGCTGCCTTTTGAGAACTAGATTCATCTTTGCAAAAAGTAACCATGTATCTTTCCCAAGTCAGTGCTTTTGGTACCACTTCCTTATACAAGCAGGGAGATGTTTTTACTAAAAATATCCTGTAATATTTATTATTTTACATTTTAAAAAATAACCACCAGTACTAGAAAGAGGAACTTCTTGCTAATTCCAGAGAGGGGCTGAAGCTGAGTGCAGTAGGTCGGCCAGCTCAAAGCACAAGAGCAACACTGTCTTCTGGCCACCTGGGGTGGGGTGGGGGACACAGGTGCAGGGCACAGCATCTGCTGTAGCACCTCAAGAAAATACCTGGCCAGGGGGCAAGGGCTGGCGGCAAGCACTTTGGATTTAAATCCTGCTTCCTCTGCTGATTAGGCATGTCACTTTGTCCTTCTGAATCTTAGTCTCCTTATGTATCACTTGAGGATAGATTAAAAACAGTGCCTATCAGGTCTTGGATAGTGCCCAGCATTTTAATCTGTTCCCAATCAACATTTCTATGAAATAAAATACTACAAAAAACTGTTACGCACAGTGCTAGGTCCACAACAAGCTATGAGTCTCCTTTAATCTTGGCCTCTTCATCTTAAAACAAAGACTGAAACAAGCAATGCCTTTTTAGATCTGGTGTTCCATCTGTGTACATGTCAGGGGTGTTTTGTTTTTTTGATGGGGTACAAGTATAGTTTTAAGTCAGAAGCTCCAAAAGAGAGGTCAGGGTATGTTAATATGTCTTGATAAAATACCCAGAGGGAAAAATGTGCCCTTAGTCACCAAATGAAGGCTCAGCTGAATGTTAGAATCTTGATGTGAGTCAGGCTGGTTTTCAACTTAACAATTTTAGGAAATTCCTGAGCTTGAAACTAAGCTAGTACAAGTATAGCATAGGAATAGAGACCTATGTGTGCACCCAACCTCTATTCCTTGTTAGCTGTTAGCTCATGAGAAAGTTATTTAACTCCCCTGAACCTCAATTTTCTCCTCTGTACAATGGGGACAAGGCTCACAATCTCCAAGTTCATGATGTGGGAACAATACAATCAAGCATGTAATGTCATGTGGTGCAGCCAAAACAGGTTAAGCCCTACTTCCTGCTGGTCACAGTGCTGGACTTGGGGGAGCTGGTGACAGCTATGGGCCCTGATCTCCAGAGTAGGTGCCATGAATTCATCCGGGATCCATTCAGTGCCCATCATACCTAGCCCATAAAATCAGCACAAAAGGTCTGACAAAGGATTTCTCTGGGAGAGAACATCTATCAAGGCCAAAATTTGCAGAGCATTGTGAGAATCTGTGGAGCCAACATCATAAAGTACCTCAAACCAGGAATGCAGTGACAACTGGGCTGCGTGGGCCCTGTGGTAACATCTCGTCATGAGGCTCGGGGGTACACTAAGGTGGCACACGGAGCCTGTCCAGAGGGAAGGAGAGGCTCCCCTTTCAGCAGTAGTACTTCTTTTTGCATCTTTAATCAGTTTATCAGGCAGATCTGTTGTTGAGAAACCAAGTTACTTGTGGGCCCCGTTGGAGAGGGCCTCTCCTGGCCCCTCAGATGACCCCGATGCCCTGCTTCTCTGTGGTCTCAGTCCAGCAAGGGCTTGGTGTGCCCAGGCTCCTGCACACCTCACCTGCCGTTTTTTCTTGCACTCAGCAGGCTAGCCTGGGGGAAGACCAATGATCTCATTATGGAGATAAGTTGAATGCAGGACAATTTACCTTCTTTTTTAAAAGTAAAGTCTCCCCAGATGTTGGTACTTGATCATTAGCAGATTTCTTGTGACTCATCTTACTGCTGAGCTCCCACATGAGGCGCTCCCAGCTGGCACTGAGCACCCAGCCATGGATGCAGGGTTGGCAGACAGAGCTGGGAGGAGGGAAACTAGGGCCTCTAGGGGAGGGCCCTGCCCATTCCTGGTTCCTACTATTGGGAACTTTATCCTAAACTGGGAGGATAGAGCAAATGGTCTCTCTCCTGAGCTGTCTGCTCAGCCAATCAGGCTGCCCAGCCAAGCACGCTTCTTACTAAGCCTGGTCTGATAACTTGGGGCAGGTTCTGATCCTGGAAGACAAAACCCCCCTCTGTGCTCTAGCCCAACAGATCTTTTGTTCCTGGGGACATTGCCACAGCAGCTTTTAAATCTTTCTTTTGGTAACCCCAGAGCCCTCCGCTCTTTCCTCCCTGTCTGAGTGGCCCAGCCCACAGCACACCCTTCCCCAGGGGATGAGGGCGCTATGGCCACTTATCTGAAGCTGCACTCTCCAGCTTGTTCCCAGCCACAACGGGACGGTCAGAGGCTGGCACAGGAGGGCAGGCGGCTCCTGGCTTCTCACTTGGGCTTTGTCCTGTCTCTCTCAGGTCTGGCCAGCCCTGTGAGCATTCTGGTTAAGATGACACTGTGATGGGCCTGTGAATGGTCCTATAGCTGCTGTTAAAGAGAAATGCTGCAGGGTTGTTCCCTAAGAGGTCAACGACAGAATGAGCGCCTGGGCTCTGGGAGGCTGTTTCCAGCCCACCCCAGGAAGAGCCATGCACGTACCAGCCCTCCTGTACAGCACGTGTCCCAGGACTGATCAGGGAGGAAAAGACAAGGCCACCACCAACCTTCATGGCCAGGCTCTAGTGGAAACAAACCTTTAAAGATCTTAAGGAGTGGGTATTTCTGTTTTCTCTCCTGAGAATAAGAACATAACCAGCTCATTTTCTTTCTCAATGGATGAATAAGGGGCCATAAAATCATGAACTGTTAGAATTGCAAGGGGCCGCCTGGCTCCCCTAGCACAGCCTTCCTGTCACAGCACCTGTTGGTGGCAGAGCTGAACAAGTCCCTGGACTTGTAACTTCTACGCTATTGAGGTTCAGAGAGGTCAGGTGACTTAGCCAAGATTACAGAGCTAGGAAGTCACTCAGCCTCGGTGCAAACCCGAGTCTGTCTTCACACTCTGGGATTCTGCACATCTCTATGGGGAGGATGGAGAGACAATGGTGTGAATGCCTGGCTTGGCCACAGCTGCCAGGGACCCGACCTTTTATTCCTTCCTAGCACCAGGTTCCAAACAGCTCTGGGAGCAGACACGATAGATGTGGTATTAGAATGTTCCTAGTTCTAACAATACAAAACCCGCTGATGCCATGCTGCCCCTTCCCAGGCCTCACAGGAACCACCCGAGCTCGCCAACAGAAGACACAGTGTGCACCGGACTCCCAGCAAGCAGACACCCCAGAAGCTGCAGCAATCTGATTCTTAATTTTGGTCAAATCTGGACATATCCTCTGGGGTCACTTCTATTCAGCATTTCAATGTATAGCTAAGTCTCAAGTCCTGACTGCTTTAAATCTGGGCCCTAAATATATAAATGTCAGTAGATACAATCTTCTCTGGCCATGTTAGGTAACCTCCACACTACCACCTATCACTGTGCGGTAATGGTGCACACACGGAAACCACAGCTTTCTCACAACAGGTCGCCCACAGCCAGGAAGGCCTGGACAACATGAACAAGAGTGTTTTCCTAAGTGGAGTCTTTCCCCTGCATTTTATTTCATCCTATAAGGCAGGAAATACGTACATGAGATATGGTTCCTCAACAAATAGAGAATGAAACCTATGATGCTGTAGTGTCCATGCCTTGTGGAGGGCAAGCAGGTACTGGTGCAGGTGAAAGGTGGCAGCTACGTGCAGATGGACCTGTGCCAGCAGAACAGCTTTTGGGTTTGCGTGCTGGAGAGAGCTGGAGAGCATGAGGCGTGGTGATAATGGTGAGTGCGGGTGACTGTGGTGAGCCCTCAGCCTTCAAGGTCACAGAGGCTAAGGGAAAAGTCCACTCAGGTCATCTGCCTCTGGGAGGTGTGTTGCTTCCACTGGACTATACTTTCTTTTCTCTAAAATTTTTTGTTAAACAAAATAAGATTCCAAATTCATTACCAACCACGTAATCTGGTGTTATCTCAAAGAGCATTCTTTGCTAGCTTCCTCCTAAACAAAAACCACTAAGGAAGATGGCCCACCTGAGTGATGGCTCCCAGCGGCCATCTCGCTTCTTACTTTGCCTTCTCTTCCTCCGCCTCTGGTACTTTGGGAGCTGACACAAAAAACCTTTTGAGGTGATGGAAAGTTCTCTCTCTACTCCTCAGGAGGTTTTCCTAGTAAGACATTTGGCTAAATTCTCAAGCTGTTTACAGCCACAGGAGATAAACTATCAGCTTGTTACTGTTAAAAGTCTGGTGATCTGGCATCTTGCAGCCTGGAAATCCCAACAGTTTGGCACTTGGCAAACTGACAGAATCTAGAAAATCCTGGAGATCAGGCACTAATCATACAGACGGACTGTTGTGGGAATTTTATATGTAATATACCATACCCTGAGATGCTGCAAAAAAAAAAAAAAAATGATAAAGCATTATTAAATGAAGTCAGCCTCATACTACAGAATGTCTAAAACAAAGTTGGCTGGGTTTGTTGCCCTTGATGGTTAGTTCATGCTATGGTTTGAATGTCCTTTTCAAACCTTATGTTGACATTGACTTGGGAGGTAGGGCCTTGAAGAGGTGATCAGGTCATGAGGGCAGAACGCTCATGAATGGAAGAATGCCATTATTGCAGGACTTTGAGTCGGTTATCACAGGAGAGCGGGCTCTGATAAGAGGATGAAGTTTGGTCCTCATTTTTCTGTCTGTCTTGGTGATTGCCTGCCCTTCCGCCATGGGCTGACACAGCACAGAGGCCATCACCAGATGTCAGTGCCATGCTCTTGGACTTCTCAGCCTCTAGAACCATGAACCAAATTAACATTTTTTCTTTATAAATTACCCATCCTATGGTACTCAGAAAATGGACTATAATAGTAAAAGTAACAAAGTGTAGATCAGTTATTTCTATCTACAGCAACCAAGGACACAGCAGTGGAGACCTGTCTGTGGGAATATGCAGACAGCGCCACCTACAGCTTCCGCTCTCTCTGGGATGAATCTGGATGAAGATTATGAAGCCTGATAGTCCTCATCCTGTATCTCAAGATGGGCTAATGGAGCTGCAGGGCCTAGAGTAAAATAGTTTTCAGAGATTTTTTTTTTTTTTAAAGGAATAAGTAATTTTCCTGAATAGATTTTTTTTTTTTTTTTTTTTTGAGACAGAGCCTCAAGCTGTCACCCTGGGTAGAGTGCTGTGGCATTACAGCTCACAGCAACCTCCAACTCCTGGGCTCAAGTGATTCCCCTGCCTCTGCCTTCCACGTAGCTGGGACTACAGGTACCTAACCACAACGCCCGGCTATTTTTTGGTTGCAGCTGTCATTGTTGTATGGTGGGCCCAGGCTGGATTTGAACCCGCCAGCTCAGATGTATGTGGCTGGCGCCTTAGCCGCTTGAGCCACAGGCACAGGCACCGAGCCGTGAATAGATTTTTTGAACACAATAATTTAAGTTAAAATTACTATACATAGAAAGAAAAACTGTACTAAGAAAGGATAATTTAAATGACACAATAGCTTTTAAATTTCTAAATGTTGAAGTTAAGTATCTTAGTATGTCTAACATAAGGTTCAAAAGAATAAAATGTACACATTTGGCCCTATCCCAGACATAGTGTGCAGGCCCCACCTGGCCAGACACGCCCACAAAGCAGGTTTCCTTTGCCAGGCTTTGGTCTGAATGCAGATTGTCTGCTGTGGGGCACCTGTTTCTAGAGGGATTCATTTTTATTGGTTCTCAAGCTGAAAGACACAGAACGGAGCAAAGGGAATGCAGCTCACAGTGATGAGAAGGTACAGGAGGGAAAGAAACACGTGGGGCACTGAGGGGTCCAGAGCAAGCCTGCAACTGAGAGACCGACACACACTCACTGCCTCCGAGAGGACTGCTCCAAAGGAGCCCCTGGTCCAATGGGGAGACACACCCCCAACACCCCTAACACAATGTGAAAATATACACATAAGGTTGGACAATCAAGTTTGTGAATTTATCCTAGAAAAAGTGCTACATACCTCATTGCTAAGTATCAGTGCAGTCACCTTCAAGGTACTACCCTTGCAAAGCTATGTACTACAGTCACCTTTGAAGTACTCCCCTTGGCCATCTGTGACCATAGTGATATTCAGCAAAGAGGTATATAGCACTTATATTTATATATACACACACACACACATACACACAGGGTGGCCGTAAAGTTCATGTGCACACAAACTTTATGGCCACCCTGTATGTACACACACACACACACACACACACACACACACACACATACTGCATGTTTATATGTGTGTGTGTATATGTATATATGTATGTGTATGTATGTGTTTTGTGTGTGTGTTTACATAGCATTTTTGGAACCCCAAACAGGATTAAGTAGCTCTTCTGGGTAGCAAGGTTCCCTGGAGGAGACAAGGAGGAGGGCTGAGGCCCTTGCAGATATGCTTTTGGGGCCACTGTTGGTAGTCAAGAAATCACAAAGACCAGACTTGGCGCCAGACAAAAGTCCTGCTTTCAGTAAAATGATGTGATACCAGAAATTACATGCCCACTGACTTGTCACTGAGTCCCAGTAAAATTATACAAAAGAATACAAAAGGAGGTTTGTGAGCATTTAAAGGATTAAAAAGTAATCAATAAAAACCAACAAAGGTTCCTTAAAATGCCATCAATGAAGTTGATCCCCTTCCTCGGACAGGGTCAGTACATTGGCCAAACTCAGCAGTACCACCTGTTCAGTATCTGTGGACTGCAATCAGGGCTCTGGTAAGTTCTCCCATCATGTGTCGACAGAATGGCACCACCAGTCTCTGAGCTGAGAGGCCTGGTCACTCTTGTTGGTGTACCTGGGGAGCCTTGATGCACTGCCCAGCTCTACATCCAGAGACCTCCCTCACCCAGGCAGCCTTGGGTGCCACTGACCACTGCCCCCAGGGAGCCCCAGGGCTTCACTCCCATCAGTGCCAGGGAGCCACAGCGAGTCAACATACAGCGAGAGCACCACAGCTCCTTCAGCATACACTTCAGCATACAGCGAGAGCACCACAGCTCCTTCTAGCCCAATGTCTTTAAAAAGCCCATTTCTCCTCCTGCCCAGCTGCCCTGCTGGAATCTAAGAGTGGGCACAGTGACTGGAAAGCATTCCTTGGAAAGCAACAGTACAAACAGGAGAAACAGGACACTTTTAAGCCTTCACAGCCCTAAGAGGGAGCCTCCGGCTGTAGCAAAGGCATTCAAGTGCACCCACCTCACACATCTCGTATAATTGTTACTATAACAATTTTGAAAGGATTTAATAATTTTGCCCTTCAAATTATTTGGCTAAGAGTGACTCAATTTATTTATGGTTGGCTCTGACTTCTCGGCAAACATCAGGCATGTTCAGGATTTCTTGGAAGTGAAAAAAATCTAACCAAATTATTTTCAAAAGTAATACCATTTTCATGAAGACAAAATTAACAATAAACTTGACAAGATGTTAGACTTTGCAGAAATTTAAATACATACTAATAAATTTTGATTTTTTCAGTTTTCATATTTTACAGCCAGTAAGTTTTTTTTTTTTTAGGCCTTATACATTTCATAAACTCCTGAAAAGCTCCCTGGTCTCAGGCTGTGCCCATCACCTGAGGACGAAAGCGGCTGAAGGCAGGCATGAAATGACAAGCATATGTCAGCTCTGAAGTTCTGCAGGAACTGAATGCCTTTGGGAGCATACAAGCTATTCCTGTGCTTAAGTTATTGTTTAGTCCTCTGGTCTGCTTGAAAGCAGTGATTGACGTAGAATATCTATAGTATATTTCCAGGACCAGAACATTACTTTGCCAGGCCTTCTGAATAAACAAAACTTGGGCACCACATATAACTGCTCCTCTCTGCTGCCCCTCACGTCCCAATCCCCACTCCCACCACCGTCTGTCCTCCTGCCCTCTTGGGACGCCCAAGGAGTCCTGATGCTGGCTATGGTGGGACTCACACCTATGTAGTCCACGTGCCCTGGCTGTATTCATTTGGGTAGGAAAATTCAGATCCAATTTCAACAAATAGTCATTTCTCCTGTTAGAAAAATGTTTTAGGGAGTGGCAAAAAGACTTCTTGGAGACAGACCATCAGCAAGTATAATTGAAAACAGCATACAGTTCTCATGTAAAAGCACAACGTGTCTTGGTGGTATCACAGAAGGCTCTCCCCAGCGCCCACGTACAGACTGAAACATTCCCAGGACGAGCTCCCCAGAATGTTTCCCACAGGCCAGAGGGCCCTCTATGTGGTCCAAGGTGGTCAGGTCCTGACACTTGGACCTGGGCTTAACAGGTGACAAGGCCTGTCTGGCCACCAGCCAGCCAGCCACGTGGTCTAGTCTGGCTCAGGGCCAGGAAAAACTCTGCTGATCTCCCCATGGCACAGCCAGAGGAGAAGAGGCAGCCCCTCTCCAGCCCCCCCCCCCCAAGGGCCCCATTTCTTAGTTCCTAGGCTCAAGGTCTGATACCCTCGGGGCCACATTTTCCTTATGGGAGGGGTCACTGCGCTTAAAGCTCAGATGGTTTGTAAGATCATTTCTTTACCGGGACCTGGGGAGAGAACAGCCCTGTGCTGTGGGCAGAGAGCACCAGCTCAGCAGCCAATGAAGCGGATGCTGTTTCCTGGGAGGCTGTGCTCCTGTGTGCCCATCCCTGTCAAGAACGGTGGAGAGCAGGAAGGGGGCACCGAGGGGTTTAAACACCCAGACCTGCTCACCTCCAGCACCTACCAGGGCTCAGCCCTGGGGCTCGGGGCCATGTTCTTGTTTGCCCACACCCCCTCCCCAGGCTTGCTGTGCCAGGGCTTGTATTCCTCCCCTGCCCCACACTGCTTCTCCAGGGAACCATGCAGACTCAACTGGGCCACGGGGCTGCACTTCCTCCACGTGGAACATTTGGCTACTGCTTTGCTGAGAGTGTAAATGTGGGCTTTATAGAGATGAGGCGGTGGCGCTTATTCCACTCCAAGCCAGGTGTTGCCGAGTTAGTGTTGGACTGGTATTCCGGACAGAGCTGCCCTCTCAGAAGGGAAGCCAAGTCAAATACCACCGGGACACTTCACACTGTGCCGAAGGGAACACTCTGCCCACTGCACACTGAAAATTCAGTTTTGAGGACAAAAAAGACTTCCACTCTTTATTTCAAGATATCTTTGTGGCTCTCTCCACTAAAATTCTGACTTTTAAAATGTGCCTTGTGGGGTGGTGCCTGTGGCTCAGTGGGTAGGGCGCCGGCCCCATACACCAAGGGTGGCAGGTTCAAACCCAGCCCCGCCCAAACTGCAGCAAAAAAAAAATAGCTGGGTGTTGTGGTGGGTGCCTGTAGTCCCAGCTATTCAGGAAGCTGAGGCAAGAGAATCGCCTAAGCCCAGGAGTTGGAGGTTGTTGACCACAGCATTCTACCAAGGGCAGTATAGTGAAACTCTGTCTCTACAAAATACATACATACATAAATAAATAAATAAATGCCTTGTGGAAAATATCTATTAGTAAATAATCTAACTTTTGTTCTTAGAAATAGAAAAACAAATACAGTAGCATGAGGGTGTGTGTGTGTGGGGGGGCGAACAACCTCAAAAATGTCAATGTTCATCTAGCAAAGGGAAAAAGATAGGCAAATCTTCACTGCGTACCCACCCTGTTGGCCTCCATGCTAGGCGCTCTTGTGTTCTTGAGATCCTCAGGACAGCCAGGGTCCCTTCCCATTTTACAGAAGAAATTGGGGCTTAGTGAGGAACTTGCCTAGTCACATGGTGAGTGGGTGAAGCCGCCGAGCCTGGTGCCACGGGCTCCTTACTCTGAGCATGAAGTCCTTCCCCAGCCCCCCAGTTCTACCACAGATGCTTTGGTATTCTTCACAATGGCATTATTCATATGTGACAGTTACAGATTCATCACTGCGTTGATTTAGATGTGAGAGTTGCAGATTTCTCATCAAAGCAGTTATGTTTTGGCTCAGCCTTTCTAATGGAGATATATGGCAATTTTACTGCTGCCAAATTTTCAGTGTTAACTATTTTCCTGACTAACTTTCATTCATCCTTTATGTTTTTGACCTTTGCCATTGGTGCTTTTAATGTATGAAAAGGGAATGCACTTGAATGCAGGAGATTTTGTAGAACTCGCCTAGAGCTGAGGGAAAGAAACTGTGTTTGGATGGATGGTTCCTGGGAACCAGTGGGTCCTGAGTGTCACGTGAAGTACAGAGACGTAAATTTCTTTTAGCAGAATAAAATACTAAACACTTGTACGCTATTTTATGCTTACTCTATGATTCCAGGAAGCCCTAAAGAATTATCAGACTTGTCTCAAAAGAAAAAAAAAAGGAAAATTACTAGATCATAGAATATACTTAAAATACTAAAAGAGTTGAAAATGGCTGAAAGACAGCAAAAGGTATATATACAAGAAAAAAAGTCACAGATAAAGATTTAAAAGGTTTAACAATTTTACAAAGAACTGTAAATTTTTAGTTTTTTAACCTGGCTGACAGGCAAAGATTAAAATTAGTTCCTGAGATTCAGATAAGTCAGCCTGGGTCCCCTGCCCCTAAGTTCACTCCGGCTGGGGAGAAAGAAGAGTGAGTTAAGAGTGTGGGCTCTGCACACCCAGAACCCCTGAGGGCTTATACCTGTAATGCCCCGTACCAGCCTTGGGGTGTCCTTTCATGTCCCTGTGGTCTGGTTTCTTCACATGTAACATAGGCAGATGACGCCCCACAGTGTAGGAAGGTCAGGATCAGGGCCTGGCATGTAGGAAATGCTCGGGACACAATGGCTATGATTTCCCTGTTACTCTTTTAATCAGGACTCTCCTAGAGCTGGGAGTTCATAACCTGAACTTTGGATGTTCACTTACCTTCTGAGATTGTATACAAAATTGTGTGAGTCTATGTGTTTTTCTAGAGAAGGTAGCCTTCCCCAAATTGTTAAAGGAACCTGTGGCCCCAAACATTTTCAAACACTTGCCTTTTAAAAAGACTCCTTTGTAGAAATGCCAAAGGTAAAGCTGAAACCATCAACGGCACCCACACAAGCAGCTGGGGCCACCCTTCTCCCTAGGAGGGAGAGGCACTTTCTTCAAAGATGGGGCAGCTCTGCCCGAGGAGGTCTGTGGCTTGCTCTCAGTGAACATTATTCTGCAGGCTTCTGCTGGACTTTCATCCCCAGCATTCCCATCAAATAGCCTCTCCTGAGCTGCTGCTGCCCTAGTAAAGAGCTGGGAGGCCACCCACGCCCGCTGTGGCGTGCTCCAGCTGACAAGGACAGACTCCTATTCTCTGCCTCAGTCCCTGGGGCTTGGGCTGAACACAACCAAACCTGTTTCTTCTTTGCGAATGCTCTTTCTGGAAGTCTGACCTCCCCTTCCCCAGAATGGATACTGAGGGGGGCCAAAGACAGGAAGTTGTACCAGATAAAGGAAGCAGCTGCTATGTCACATCTGCCACCCAGCGCCCAGCGTAGGGGCCTGGGGTTCTGCCCACTCCCTCCTGTGGGGAGAGGAGCTTCTCCCTGGAAGGAAAGTGCAGTCCCCCAGGTTGACTGTCAGCATTAAACCAACCTTGTTCCCAGCACTGTGTCAGGCACTGGACACCAAGGGATGAGCAGGATAGTTCCTGCTCCACCAGCTTCCAGAAGGTGCTCAGACACAGTGCCAAGGCCTCAGGAAAGCCTACCTGAGATGTCTGGAAAAGACCTAAACCCCACATCTTTCATATCTGATCACCACCTGTGAACTAGTTGAGCCTAGTCGCCAGCTAGGAAGGAACCTGAGACAGGACAAGCTGACCACACCCCCAGAAGGAGAAAGGACTGGACTCCCCGGACTTACTTCCGAGTTGAGAGGAGGTGTGAGAGAAGCCCTGCCCTGCTGGGCACCAGCACTTTCTCCACAGGGGCTGGGACACAAATTAATAAAACAAGATGGAATTTTCTTAGCACTTTTGTTCTTAGCCATTCTTAATCTGGGGAACATTTTGAAGAGACTGAAGCAAAATGTAGTGATTTTTTTTTTTTTTTTAATATGTATTTGAATGGCTGAGGCTTGAAAACCTGAAGATTCTTCAGATCAAAATGATAGGTCTCACCTTGTCCAAACGTTGGCAATTCACGTACCTTCTTGCTGATGTGACTAACACGAGAACACAAGAAAATGCTTAGGGAGGTAGGGGACACCCATTCCTCAGTGAGCACCCTTTGGAAAAAAACAGATCAAAAGGGAACGTGGTCCCCCCCCCAAAAAAAAATAAAGATGATTGGAGACCAGTGTATGAATCTCAGAAATATCCTGAAGTCTTGGGCTATATGACCAAATTCTGGGCACAACTTGAGGCCATGACTCTATGGAATTTCATTTACTAAAAACTGCAGATGGAGGCTTGGTGTCATGGCTCACACCTGTAATCCTAGTACTCTGGGAAGCTGGGGTGAGTGGATTCCTTGAGCTCAGGAGTTCGAGACCAGCCTGAGCAAGAGAGAAACCCCATCTTTACTAAAAATAGAGATGTTTGGTGGGCCAAGGCATTATGGTGGGCACCTATAGTCCAGCTATTCCAGAGGCTGAGTCAAGAGAGTTGCTCAAGCCCAAGAGTTTGAGGTGATGCCACACGATTTTACCCAGGACGACATAATGGGACTCTGTCTCAAACAAACAAACAAAACATTATGAAGCATGAAAAGGCAACTGTGGAGTCAGAGCTGAGGTGTGCCCATGCAGCTTGGCCCCGGCACTCAGGAAGAGCAGTCTGGTGGAGTAGTCTCCTTGCCGGAGCAAAGCCCTCAACCTGGGGTTGCCACAGTTAGTGGGCACACATCTTTCTTTGCCAGTAAAACTAACTTTAAAACAATCACTCCAGGAACTTCCACCTAAATGATCTTAGTAACTGTGACAACACCAAATGAGAAAAACATGATCTCCTTTCTACAAATGAGGGAAACTGAGGGCTGGAGAAATGAGCAGGCTTGCCTAAAGTCACAGTGAGGGAGTGAGGGGAGAGAGTGACCTCGGACCCTAGGCATGCTGACACCCTAGTCCTAGGCTCTGGTTTTTATATTATTTGTCAAACTTGCAAAACAAAAATTGGTCTCCTCAAATTGCAGGCCTGTGGCTCCCAGCCAAAGCCTTGCTGGAGGTCGACCCTGTTTACGGTATAGCCTTGTGAAAGGCAGGCCTGTGATGTGTGCACATCTGTGTCCCCAGGCCCATGGAGAGACTGCCTGCAGGCCCTGGAGGATGGTCATGACACCAGCTCCATCTACCTGGTAAAGCCAGAAAACACCAACCGCCTCATGCAGGTGTGGTGTGACCAGAGGCACGACCCCGGGGGCTGGACTGTCATCCAGAGACGGCTGGATGGTTCTGTCAACTTCTTTAGGAACTGGGAGACATACAAGGTGAGACCTGCAAGACCTGTCTGTGCCACCCACGAGGTGACTGGCCCACCCTAAGAGAGGCCTGAGAGGTCAAGGAAAGAGGCACTCAGAGGAAGTGCCTGACGACCAGGGCAGGGCCTATGTGACCCTAGACAGCAAATATTCCAGGGGCAAGAAAGACACGAAGAGTGTCACTTGGCAAACCCACCAGGACTAGGACCAGCTCCTTCTCTGCCTGCAGTTAGCGACTGCGGCAGGACAAGAGCTGGGAGTACAGACCACTAATGCCCCGCAGACTGGTCTGTGAGAATCCAGAGATGATGGTGTGGGGAGCCTCTACCCCAGGCTGGGGTTGCCATGGGGGAGACTGCTCTCAAAGACCAGAAGGGGAAAGTGCTGAGGCTCCGAGGCCCTGAGAAGATCCCCAAAAGATCTATACAGGGGACTGTGCCAAAACTCGGGTCCTGATTCCAGGGCTCCTGCCCCAGGCTCCCAGTTCCAGGGGAATTGAAGTGCTTATCGTGACAGTGGGAGAGGGTGCGAGGGCTCAGCCATGCACAGCTCTCCCTCCTCTAAACAAAGAGGTGGCAGTGACAGCGGCTCCATTTACTGGCTCCAGCCCTGGACCAGGTACTATGCTCTGTGCTTGGACACATTACCTCAGTTAATCTCACGCCAACCCTATGAGGAATGCACTGTCATCGATCCAGCTTACAGGTGACTCGCAAGGCCAGGAGATGACAAAGTAGTGACTGCATCTCAGGCCTCTGACACTAAAACCCACACACTGCCCTCAGCAGCGACGGCGTGCACACGTGGCTGTCATGCCTCTTTCCAGTCGCCTCCTGTCCCCCACCCCACCTTCTGACAGGCCCATGTCTCTGCTTCCTCCTCCTCCTCTCCCTCCTAACTGGTGGGTTCCTGAAGACTCAGACCTTGACTCTCCCCTCACTCTGGCACAAGCAGTGCGGTGTGGTGACTGAGTCTGGGTTCTCTGTTCAAATCTGGGCTCACCATCAGGCGCCTTGTAACCCTGGGCTTCTCTGGGCCTTGGGGTACCCATGCTGACCAGCTCTTAGAGTTGGCTTGAGGGTTAATAACACAACCTATGTTAAGGTTCTTATAATGGTGTCAGCACATCGCAAGTGCTCACTAAATACTAGCTATTATTATGGATGAGTCTTCCATTTTTAAGGCATTAGTGGCCCTCCCTGGGCTGGGAGCCCCATGCTACAGGTAAAGAACAGTAATAATAAAACCACTGGATTTCAGACCTAGAAGGGAGCCCAGGTGGATGGGACAAATCTGCCACAGCTCATGCCTGTCTGGTGCGTTAGAGCTTACACACAATCCCCATGCACAACCCATCCCCAGACGAGGAGGATGAAGCTTGGGGAAGGTAAGGGATTTGTCTAAGGAATGCCTGTGACATGCCTAGCGTGTGCCGGGCTCCCAGTTCCTCACAGCACACATGCTCCTGCAGCAACCCTCACTTGAGAGTGAGGAATGGGGCTCTCTGCACATCTTTGAACCACACGTGACTGAGGCTCAGAGGGAAGAAGTCACTTACCAAGGCAGACCACTAGGCGCAGGGGGCAAACCAGCCTGCCTTGGGCTCTCTCGTTTCACACGTCCCTCTACCCAGGGCTGGGTGTCCAGAATCCAGGCCTGCTGGCTGTGGGCACTGCAGGCTCCACACTAACTAATGTTCTCTCGGGCTTTCCCCAGCAAGGGTTCGGGAACATTGACGGTGAGTACTGGTTGGGCCTCGAGAACATTTACTGGCTGACGAACCAAGGCAACTACAAACTGCTGGTGACCATGGAGGACTGGTCTGGCCGCAAGGTCTTTGCAGAATACGCCAGCTTCCGCCTGGAGCCTGAGAGCGAGTATTACAAGCTGCGGCTGGGGCGCTACCACGGCAATGCAGGCGACTCCTTCACCTGGCACAACGGCAAGCAGTTCACCACGCTGGACAGAGACCACGATGTCTACACAGGTGGGGACAGGGAGGCCAGCCCAGCCCCGGGTGGGACCCCTGACTTGGGGCTGAGAAGGGAAGGTGCAGGGTGATGGGCAGCTGGGCCACGCTGCCTGAAACCGTTCCCGCTCCTAAGGTCCCTCCCTCTGCCCACAGAGCACCTTGGCAAAGCTGAATCAGGGCGGCATTTATGGAAAAAAAACAAAAGAGGGGTAGGAGGGCCACCCTGGGCCAAGGAAGTCACACATGTGCCCGGCTGTGGCCTTGCCACCTCTGGTTTGAGGCACCCGGCATGGCACTACCCATCTCCACTGGCTCTGGGCCACACACCCTGGGCTCCAACACTAGCCCCAACACCAGCCCCACCTCCCACCGAGTCACGTGTCCTTGGGCATGCTGCTTTGTCGCCCTGGGCCTCAGTTCTGCATCTGGCAGTAAGGACAGTAATGCCTTGCAGAGTAGGGAGAGGGCTGGAGAGGAGGCATGGCAGGTGCTGGTCAGACCTGGAAATCCGTGAGGGCTACTGGTATTGGCAGCAATGTCAACGCAGTGCTGTGAGGAAGCCAGTAAGAGTGATGAAGTGATCAAAGATCACAGGCTTCAAGTCTAGGTCTTTACTATACTAAGAAGTCTTTCTTAAATACAAAACAAGGACGAGAACAGAAAGTTATAAGCAACACAGATACGGTCCAGCCCTGAGACCAGACATCAGACTCCCCCACACTTGATGCCTCCCAAAGCCCCATACCCAATTTCTCAAGATGAGGGCCACCATCTGACTGCCAACACTACCTCCTGCCCCAGCTCCTCATGTCGCTGTGGTTGAAAGCCACTCCCTCCCCATTAAAGAGTGAGCTCTGAGGACTGTCCCAGAAACAGCCGGTACTCCAGGCCAGCCTTGAAATCTGCATACTGACTGAGGTAGGGGCATCCTCACTCCAGGTTCTCCCAGTGACCACACTCTGGCAGGTAGTTCTCCCAACACGGGGGGATGGGAGAAATATGACCCACCTATCCCTACACCACACAGACACTCTGTCCAGCCACAGACACCGAAATGACTAGCTTGAAGGTTCCCCCAGAGGCGGAATAGGCTCTTGCTCGGAAGCAGCTGGTTTTCTAGGCCAGGGCTGCTGAGGCTTCTAGAAAAGCAAGGCAGGAGGATGACCCCCCCAGATCTAATAGGACATTGGAACACAGGGACTGCTACAGCAGTTCTTGAGGGCCCTGTCAGGGAGCAGGGAAAAGAGATCCCATGATCCCAAATTATCAGGTCTGTCCAGCAGCAAGATCAGGGAATGGTGAGGAAATGAGTTCCTAGTTCCTGGAGGCACGTGGGGCAAGCTCAGGAGGGGCTTCTGCTGGCAATCAGGAGGCTGACAATGGCGTGCTGAGGACTCTCCTTGCCCTACATATCCAGCACTGTCACCTGGTTCCTATAGCCTCAAGTCACAGCCCAGGAAGAGTCCCAGAAAAATCCCTGTGCTGCCAGGGCTGCATCTCTCTCTTGCCTTCTGCCTCAGACAGCCTATAACCATCTCATCTCAGCTTACGGCTGAGTGGACCCATGGACCACTGCGCCCTCCTACCTCCCCGAGGAGGGGTCCCTCCCCAGGCCTAGGGCCAAGTCAGGAAACGGGGACCCCTCAGCTGGGAGCAGCTGCTCCCCGGGTAGTGCGGTGCCCTGCCTGCCACACGCGCCTTGCCCATACATTTTACTGTTGTTCCAGCTGCCTGTCCATGGCAGCAAAATTCATGATGTGATAATGCCAAGAGTTTTATGGAAAATCTTTCTTTTGTGAAATAATACAAAAAATTTGGATGGAATACAGGCTGGGGAGGAACGGAGGGGGATTTCTTCTTAAACATTTTCTTTGTCCTTCTATAAAGACTCTCTTGAGCCAACAGTTTTGACCCATAACAATTCCAAAAAAAGAAAAAAGAAAAAACCCTTTCTTCCTCTCACACCCATCTCAGGCCTTTTCCCCTTCAGAATCTGGGTGCAGAGTACTGCACCCCAGCCCCAGGTAGCATCTGACACACCCTACCTGAATTCTCACAGGCGTCCTAGGTGGTGGGTGTCATTTTTATCCTCACTTTACAGATGAGGATGCAGTGTCTGGGAGAAGTGAAGTTGCTTGTCTGAGGTCACATAGCTTGACAGTCACAAAGCTGAGCCTCAAAGAAAGGCCTGAAGCCCGGCCTTCTGCCACCATCTAGCTTCTTGCTCCAAATGCCTCCCAAAGAGGGTACTGCTAAAGTCCCCAAGCAAACGTGGGTTAAATCATCTCCCTAGACCTTATCACTGCCTTTCTTCCGCAGGAAACTGTGCCCACTACCAGAAGGGAGGCTGGTGGTATAACGCCTGTGCCCACTCCAACCTCAATGGCGTCTGGTACCGCGGGGGCCATTACCGAAGCCGCTACCAGGATGGGGTCTATTGGGCTGAGTTCCGAGGAGGCTCCTATTCGCTAAAGAAAGTGGTGATGATGATCCGGCCGAACCCTAACACCTTCCATTAAGCCAGCCCTCTCCTGACCTCTCATGGCCAGTGCCAGGTGCCCACCCTGGCCACACTGGCCCCAGCACAAAAAGCAACACCTCACCAGTTCATCTTGGGGCTGAGAGGACTGGGATGCTGGATTCTGTTTCCCCCAGTCGCTGCAGCAGATAACGAACAGAACTGATACAGTGTTCTCTGAGAGCTACACTGGCCTTATAGAGAACATACCCACAGTTTTGTATCTCTACTTTCCTTCATCCCAGACAGCCCCTCATGTTTCCATGACAGGACTGCAGACAACCCTTTCTTTAAATAAATTAAGTCCCTACAATAAAAACACAACTGCAAAATACCTTCATAATATACATGTGTATGAGCCTCCCTTGTGCACTTAACGTGTATACCACATATATATGCATTTAGACACATATCACATGTATGTGATATAGCTAGATACATATATATGTTTGCCTTATATACTGAAGCACACATATATTCAATTCTCAGATGTAGAAGTGTTCCTAGGAGCTCTGCTCTTAGGAAAAGAGCTTTTCATTACTGTTGTGTTACCTGAGCCTAAGGGCAGATCACAGACTGTATAGTCTTGACTCAATAATCCTTGGCATCTGCGTGCCTGGATTCTTCCAGGAATTTCAATGCTAATCTCTCACAGAGGGGTTTCTGGCTTCCTCTCTAAGGAAGGTACCCCTTTGGGCACCTAATCAAATTTCAAAGTCCCCCTACTTTTCCACTTTCATACTTTTCCCTGTTCTCAGGACTTCTCTCCATCTACCCACTCACTCATTCATTCATTCAACGCCATTTATTCAGTGCTCTCTGGGGACAGTCCCGGGCTGCTCTGCCGTACTCCTTGTCTACCTGCTCTTCTCCTTTTTTGTCACACAGCCCTTTCTCTCCAGGCAACATTCCTCAGCCTCTGATAGGAAACAGTCTGAGCTTTGGGTTTCTGGTCAGGAAAGGGGAGGCCAGACCCATAGCTACATCAGCCGTATAGACAACACACCCACGGTTTGGTATCTTCCATTCCTACTTTAGCCTTCATGTCATATTAACTTTCTCACAAATAATAACCGACCTTGCCAGGAGATATTCAATTGAAGAGAAGCCACCAGATTGTCAGGGCCCCCAAATGGCTGCAGACCAGAGGTCCCACGCTCCCAGGCCAGCTCGAGCCCACATCTCACCCCCATACCGTACGTTCCTGGAGAACAGGTGCCACAGAAAGGAGGACTGGCCATGGCTCACGACTTACTGAACAATCTGGGGTCACTGGACCCCTTAGTTGGTACGATGCAACATGGTGGCTTTCTGAGCCCTGTCAGCCACTAAGTATCAGCCTCGGTACTCCCAAGACTATTGCCAAGCAGACGGCTAGGGATGAGTCAAGAAGGTGAGACCCTCCCCATGGGCATAGGGGCACATGGGCCAGGACGTGCGAGATGGTGGACGTTTGGTACTGTCCATGTCTGGGTGCGTACCTATTACCTCAGCATTTCTCACAAAGTGTACCATGTAGCATGTTTTATGTATATAAAAGGGAGGGGTTTTTAAAAATATATTCTCAGATTATCTTTGTAATGATACAAATCTGCAATAAAAGCCATCAGCGCTATCTGGATATATCTATACTGTGTGTTATTGTTTCGGAATGACTTCCTAGGGCATGTCAGAGCCTCTTTAGGTAAAACCAGGGAGAGACTTCAGCATGAGGACACACACCAAAATCATTTAAATCACATTTTCCCTATATTCAGTTTCTACCTGTACCCCTGGGAGTCCCACCACAGCACTGCAGGCCTCTGAGCTCTACGCCCTCACGTGCACCTGCACCCTGGAGTCTCCACTGGCTCTCCTGGAAGAACCTCAAGGTGCTACAGTTAACACCTGAAAACCCCTTTCTTCCAGGTCTGGTCCCATTTTACCAAGCCATTGCTCAGGTTGAAACAAGGACATTTCCCACTGTCTCCACACCAAGCCACCATGACTGCTGCAGCAGACGTTCTGACCATTGGTTGCCACAGGCCCTGACCAGGAGCCTCCACCTCCCACATTCCAGTCCAACTCCCCTACTCGCCACCAGAGCCATCTCCTTATAAAACAATCTGTGGGTTGGAAGGTGATTCCAGGCATAACGAGAAACCCAAAAACCACAAAGGAAAAGGCTAAGAGATAAGACTTTTTCAAACCCCCGATTTTCTGCCTTCTAAGACTTTCTGTCTGTATGTTTGCTATACCAAACAATTTTTCACACTGAGAAAGATTCAAACACTATGATAGAAAATTTGCCAAAGCACATGAACACACTGGAAGACTCACAAATGGCCAGTAAACAAGAAAAGATGTCAATCTCAGTAATAACCAGAGAGATTATGTGAAATGAGCCATCACATGTTGCCTCTCAGACTGGAAAAGATGAAAAAAAGGTCAATCTCTATGTTGACAAGGGAACAGGGAAATGGGCATTCTGGATGAATAGACTGCGGATGGAAGTATAAATCAACTCACCATTCAAAAAGAGCAATTTGGTGATATATATGTATCAAAACTCTAAATGTACTTATATTCTGGCCCCAGAATCCCTCTTCCTAATGACCAAGCAATACGGTCATGTGAAAGCTTGTTCTGGGGAAGTTGTAGGTAAGGAGAGACTAATGTTTATCAAAACCCACTATCTGCTTAGAAATGGACTTCTGTTTTCTTTTTTTTAATGATATATATATGTTTTATAAGTCATAATTGTGTACATTAATGCATTTATGGGGTACAATGTGGTAATTTTATATACAATTTGGAATACTTACATCAAACTGGTTAACATAACCTTCACCTCACTTAATTCTTTGCTGTGTTTCTGTTTTCTTAATGCCACCTTCACAGCAGCTCTGTGAAAGAGGGATCATTATTCTCACTTTACAGACCAGGAGAAAATGAGGCGTGAAGCCAGACTGCTGGGAAGAATGCCCCAGCAACAGTTACTCTGGCCAGTGCAAGAAACAGTCCTCAACTCCCTTCTCTCAGCCCCCTAGTCAGCTGTTGGGATCACAGTGGAATCTGGCTGCTATTTGGTAAATATATTTCAACCTTGGCCCAGACTGTAGCCACTCTTCCCCCACACATCTGGAGTGGAGTGTGTGGGACAGAGGGAACAGGACAGAGGAAAACAAGGTCCAACCTTACAGGTCACGGGTCTTGGGTCCAACCCCCAAAGCAGAGAGCTCTAGAAAGCCATACTGGACACTGTGCAGCAACCCTTTTTCTAAACTAGTTGGGATCCAAATGAAAGCAGGCCATGACACCAACTTCCCCCAGATTCCACCAGGCTGTATGGAAGGATAAAGGAAGGAGTAAGCCCACCGGAGATGTGGCACCAACTCTCTCTGCGGTGAAATGGGAGGGGGTCAGCTCATTACACCCGTGGCACGGAAGAAGAGCATGGAGCCATAGTGAGGAATCTCCAGCCGGGTACCCAATGAGTTGATGCATCCACTAACAAACAGCCAGTCAGCATCTTGACCCAGCCAGACCTATTCTACTCCTTCTCTCCCATCCCAGCCAGTGGCCTTTTAAGGCCTACAGTCACACAGTCCTCTTCTTACTAAATTCTCCAT
The DNA here is from genome assembly GCA_963574355.1 of Loris lydekkerianus. Taxonomy (NCBI): domain Eukaryota; kingdom Metazoa; phylum Chordata; class Mammalia; order Primates; family Lorisidae; genus Loris; species Loris lydekkerianus. The sequence goes on along the minus strand of CAUYPK010002326.1, from coordinate 14,949 downwards.
GGTGGGTACATCTGCAGACCCAGAAGGAAGTCAGCAAGGCCCAGACTTTCTCCTTCCCCCAGCCAAATCCTGCATCCCAATTTGGCCAACACTTTGGTCACTTGGGGGAACAACCCCTGCTGGGCTTCTGTTAGGAACAGGGCGGGAAGACAGTGATCTTCTCTAAATAAATGATGCTAAACAGAACCCCCTCCCCCAAATCTTGCCAAGTTGAGCAAGACTGAAAGAGAAACCTTTGAAAACAATGGTGATGGGACTCCATGCTCAGGAAGGGGTCCTCCCTAATCCAACAGTGCCTTTCTCATTTCTTTCCCAAAGTCTGTCAAGACACTGACTCTAGTTAAGAGATACGGCTTGAGTGTGGTTTGATGAGGGTTCAGGCTTGGTGGAATCTGGGGGAAACAGTTGATAAGAGAAACCCAGACAACTAGATTAAAGGAGAAAGTGCACATTTTAAGTGTAACAAGATGTTTAAAAGGCACTCTTTCTGCCTCAGTTTGATCTGAGACTCCAAAGGCTAAGGACAAAATAATAGCTGCTGAGTATTCCACATACTAGAGCAAGATGCAAGACCCTCCCCGGGAAGGGGGTAGCCTCAAATTCGCTCTACAGAGTTAGCTGACTGCCTACTCAAAAGCCTGTGTGAAGCCCAGAAAGGCCAGGCACAGAGGCTTACATCTATAGTCCTAGGAAAAGGAGTCTGAGGCAGAAGGATCCTTTGAGCCTAGGAGTTCCAGACCAGCTTGGGCAACATAGCAAGACCCATCTCTAAAGAAATAAGCAAACTTAGCCAAGCTTGGTGGCATGCATCTATACTCCCAGCTACTTGAAAAGCTTAGGCAGGGGGTTGCTTGAGCCTGGGAGTTTGAGGCTGCAGTGAGCTATGATCACATCACTGCACTCCAGCCTGGGCAACAGAATGAGACTTCACCTCTAAAAAACAGAAGTGAAAGAGGAAGATCCTGGAGAAGGAGCTATCCTTATGATGTCTCCCCCATAACCATAGGTTGTTTGTTCACCCTAAATCAAGCAAGAGGAACTTCAAGGGATAATTTCCAGAGTCTGGCACAGGCAAGCCCAAGCACTCCTGTCTGACTTAGGGCTGGACTCATGACACCAGTGGGAGAAGAGCTGCAGGGGACACACTGAGGGGCCAAAGGGGAGGGGCACAGATGCCGGCTCCCTAGGGCCAGAGAGCTGCCTGGATGGCAGGGATGGGGACAGGGCAGGAAGTACGGGAGCCAAGGAGTTGTAGGTGGTCAGCTAGAGAGAAGCACTACCCCCTCAAAGGGGCTGAGTCAGAGGTGCACAGAGGGGAAATTCTGAAGTAGCAGCAGCAAAGAGGGATAAAGAGAGAGCTCAGAGGCCACAGAAGATGCACCCTTTCCCTCCCTTGTTACTCCCCCTGTTCTAACCCCAAGGGCCAGAAACCTCCGTGGGCAAGTGGGGGAGGCAGTGGGACTGGCCGGGATCTAGCAAAGCAGCTGACCTTCTGACTCCAGGTCTCTGAAGCTAGTCAGCTTTGGAGTCCAGACTTGCAATCACTACTGTTTGAAAGATGGGCTATTTGCTGTATTTTGATCTGGATGACACTAATACTCAATTAGAACAGACTGAGCTGTTTCATACCTAATGCCAGGAAGACCAAGGGGTCTTCTAAGTTCTCAGCTTTGACTGGGAAAGGAGTAAGTCCACAGAAGAGGTTCAAATGAACACTGGGGAAAAAATGAGGTTGATTTCTTGTTACACCTGACTGAGTCCAGCTCATTTAATAGTCTAGTTACATAAGGACATGAGGTATCTCCCTGAGTCCCTGGGCAGGGACACAGCTGGGCTTCACAAGGGCCAGGAACCAGAAGCTGCCTGGAAAGCCAAGAGGCAAGAGGCACAGCAGCAACTTTAAAGCTGCCCTCCCTTGCCTTCGCCTGCAGTGCTGCCTCCTCTGCTTCTCATTGTGCATCCATCTGCAGACTGTTCTCTCCACCTGTCCCAGCATATGGCGCCAGATGGCATTCCTGAGCTCATGTCCTCCTGGTCTGAGTGACAGCAGCCTTAAGTTCTAATGCTAACTCCCAAGCAACCCTCCCCACTCGGGCTGGGTCCACTCCAATCCTATGGGCTCTGACCTCAGGGCAGAGCTAAGGGGAATGAACACTGCTGGCATGGGAGAAGCAGAGCAGGTCCCCAGGTTCCCAGAGAAGGAAGGGTCACAGGCTGGGCTGTATCCACAAAGGTGTCTAGACTCTACTCCAGCTGTTTCTCGTCCCTGTCCTCCCAAGGACCATATTTAGCCATCTGGATGGACTTCATCCCCTTACTCATCACTTGGGTCTTATTCCTCAGGCCCTCCTCTGCTGATGCCTTCACTGACCCAGAAAGCACATCCGACCCTTCCAGGCCCAAGTGAGCCACTAAACGTGGTACCTGGCTGGGCCCACTTGGCCCCTTCCTGGGTACGCTGAGTTTCTCAACAGTCTTTAAGGAACCAGGGGTAACAAGGTCCAGCCTGCTGGGTCTTTCTTGCTGTATTTTGATCTGGATAACACTAATACTATTTACTCTCTACAGGGTACCTTCCACGTGCCAGGAAGCATGCACGTCTCTTTAAATTCTCACAACAAACTTATGAGATAGGGTTTATACTTACACTCTCTTTGACATAACAGAAAACTGAAGCTCAGATATATGTGATCTTCCCAAGAGCACATAGCCTGAGACACTCAGAACATGAACTTGAGTTGGTCTGATTCCTGAGCTCCTGACTCTCCAGCATATATCACAATACCCAAGGAGGAAGTAAAACCCCTGTGTCTACTAGTCCCCTGTCACCACTCAGTGAAACACTTGAGAATCATGGACTTGTAAGCACCAGTTGGATGGGTGGGAGACCATAGATGTCAAAAAGCTAGTCCACAGCTATCTGCCTAATTTATGTCAGAGCAGTGGGCACAAAACAGCAAGGGATAGTGATGGAGATTATTTCACAGCTTCTTGGGCCTTCCAAACCTTTCTCAGGGTTACAGGTGCTGGGCCCTGCCTTTCTTCCCTTCCTCTTGCAGGATGAGAGAGCCACAGTCCTACAACCTAGATTTAACAGCCTCACCTGTTGGCACTCAGAGTGTCCTCTTTGTGGCTCATCTGGCTGTCACCTCATGACCAATTCTACTTGGTCCAACCCCGGTCCACACAGCTCGGGTTCCGGTGGTGGCAGCTCATCTCTCATCTCCATGACTCCAGGCCTGGAGGTGCTCACTGAAGTCTCTCTCAGGCCTCCAGGGTCAAGCCTATGCCGGTCATAGTCTGGCATTCTTCCCCTTGTGAACATGATACTTTGATGCCAACCATCCCCAAGACACTCGAGTATCCTCATCTGTCCTGACCAGGGCATCCTGGGCCAGCTCAGCCCACACGTGGAAAGCCAGACACAGATAATCCCTCCCATCTGTGCAGCCTTCCCAAAGCACTTCCACATGTGGCAACTCCCAGATGGGCAGGCGTCTGCCTGTCCCAACCCTGCTCACTGGTGGTCATGATAAATCTGGCTCCATGGGCTTCATTCCCTTCCCCACTACTGCAGCATGTTCTGAAGCTGAGGGCCATCTCCCAACAGGAGCAGAGGGCTCCTTGGGGAAGGATGGATAGGCCACATTTACTCTGAGCCTTAGCAGAGCTAGGAGCAGCCCAGAGCCTAGAGGATGGCTGATTTGAGGGAATGGGATGGAATTAGAATTCCCTTCTGGAGTCATGTGATGACAGAGGCCTGTGCCCTTGTCATCTCAAAAACAGGACAGGATTAGAAGCAGCACACAGCCTCCTTGAAGCCTGGAATACTGACCTGATTGAGGCTACCATGGGCACACACAGGGGGAGGGATTACGAACAGTTACCAGGGGCAGCTGATCAGTGAGTGGGAGGCCTGAAGGCCTGGCTGTCCAACTCAGAACTCAGGAGAACTGATGGGTAGAGAAGTGTCTATTAAAAAACAAATGCTAGGCCTGGTGCAGGCTCACACTTATAATCGTATCACTCTGGGAGACCAAGGCAGGGGGATCCCTTGAGCTCAGGAGTTTGAGACCAGCCTAAGCAAAAGTGAGACCCCCCCATCTCTATTTAAAAAAAAAAAAAAAGTGGTGGGACCACACCTACAGTGCATCTTACAAGGGTACATGTGAAACTTACTAAATGTAGAATATAAATGTCTTAACACAATAATTAAGAAAATGCCAGGAAGGCTATGTCAATCAGTGTGATGAAAATATGTCAAATGGTATATAAAACCAGTGTAAGGTGCCCCATGATTGCATGAATGTACACAGCTATGATTTAATAATAAATAAAAATAAAGAAAAATTTGCCAGGCATTGTCGGGGGCACCTGTAGTACCAGGTACTCAGGAGGCTGAGGCAGGAAAGGATTACTTGAGCCCAGGAGCTTAAGGTTGCTGTGAGCTAGGCTGACACCACAGCATGGGTATGTCTAAAAAAACCCAAATAAACAAACAAACAAAAAGCAACAGTACCATCTTTCACCTATCACTTTAGCAAAAATTAAAAAAAAACAAAACCCACAGTTGGTCAACATCTGGTGTTGGTGAGAATGGAGAAAACAGACATGTCACCCTCTATTGGTGAAGTATAACCACAAACTTCTCTGAAGGCATCCCAGCAGTAGGCACCATAAAGTCACAAAGAGCTTTTGCCCAGCAACTCCACCCCAGCACCTGATGCTTCACAAGTACTCGGAGGGGTGAGCAGAGACCACATGTATGAGATGCTCCTCACTGGCCCACAGGTTGAGTAGCCCTTACCTGAAATGCATGGGACCATAGATTTTTTAAAGATATTACAATACTTAGATTTACCAGTTGAACATTCCCACTACAAAAATCCAAAATCCAAAAGTGCTCCAATAAGCATTTCCTTGGAGCATCACATTGGTGCTCAAAAGGTTTCAGATCTTGGCGCATTTAGGATTTCGGATTCTCAGATTAGGGATACTCACCTTCAAATGTAAAAGGAAAAACTGGACACAGCCTAAATGTTAATCAGCTGGGGCATGGCTGGACAAATCAGCAGCCATCCTGGAGGTTCCCAGCATTCTGCCTGTGCGTTGGGGGTTGCCACAGGGCTCATAGAAAGAACATGGGTGCTCTGGACTTGCTGCCACTGAACAGTATCCATGACACGCTAAGTGGAGAAAAGTTGGGTGTAAAGCAACATATATAAAACATTGCCATTTGGGTTAAAGATCGCAATCTCGTAGCCACCCCCACAGGCACATCTGTGTGTGGGGGTCAGGATGTCTGGGGCACACGCCACCTCCTAGCTGTGGCTGCTGCTTCAGTGAAATGGCATGTTCACTGACTTTGGGACTTCTTTACAGTGTGGATGCTTTTTACAGCAAGCAGTGTGTTACTCTGGTAATTTTTTAAGGTTTTTAAAAGAATGAGTGAGCCCTGAGTGCTGCTCTTGAGCACAGATGTCTCCCTTCCCTGAGCAGGTGTTCTGGAGCCTCTGGGCACTCGAGTCCATGGCACTCTGTCAGGGCACCACAGCTTTTCTGAGGGGAAGCTTCCAGGCCCTCTCAGGCCTCATCAGTCATCCTCAGGCACCTTTGTTCCTTATGGAGCTATAAGAACTCATCCCCTTTCAAAGCAGCAACCACCCTCTCCTCTGGCTTAGAGAATCCCCCACCACCACATCCCTCAAAATTAGGCTCTGAGAGGGGCGCAGCACTTCCTGCTGCTCTAGGGGATCAAACCTACAGTTTTTCGTATGCTGAGTTTTACAGTTGCCTTAGATGTGGGGTAGTGACAGCAGCTGTGTAATATACTAGCTATCCCTTGCTGTGTGACGAATTTCCCCAAACTCGGCAGCTTACAACAATAAGCATTTATAATCTTGTAGTTTCTGTGGATCAGGAATTTGGCTGTGTCTTAGCTGGGTGTCCCTAGCTCAAAGTCTCTCAGGAGGCTTCAGTTAAGCTGTTGTCTGGGGCTGCAGTTTCATCCAAGGGCTCACCTTTTAGGCAGACGTTTCCGCTAGACTCTCTCGAGTGGCTGCTGGCAGGCCTCAATCCCTTGCCACATGGGCCTCTCCACAGCACTGCCAAACACATAGCTGCTAGATTCCCCCAGGATGAGTGATCCAAGAGAGAAAGTAAGAAAAAGCAAGAAGGCACCACAGTCCTTTTACAATCCGATCTTGGGAATGACCTCCTATTATTTGTCATACTCTATTTGTTAGAAGCAAATCACTATGTTCTGCCCAGACTTAAGGGGACGAGATTACACGAGGGACATGAACACGAGGGAACAAGGCTCACTGGGGCCATCTGAGAGGGATCTACTATATGAAATCTAGATTCTCAAGGTCACCGTCCTCACTCTCCCTCACTGAAAATTCAAGATAGTCTAATGTCCTCTGCCCTGTTTTCTTCTTTAGGGCCAGCCTAGGCAGGAGGGGACAATCAGAACGTGTCAGCGACAAGGGTCCACTCAGTCCATTCTGGCCCTGTCCATGAGTCTTTTGCTTTTCCAGAACCTCCAGCAGGAAGTCCTCTGCTCCACATGGGAGAGTCTCTGGAGACTGTCTCTTCTTAGTCTACTCTCTTGCTTTTCCACAGCGGGTAAAGATTTGTAACAGGGGACATATGGCATATTCTGGGGGTTTGTGGCTGGGGTCTGGGGTCAGACCTGGGTTTGAGCAATGATCTCACCACTTACTAGTGTGTGACCTTTAACACAAATCCTGTTTATATTTTGCTGCTAAGAAATCAGTTAAAAATTTTGCTTCCTTCGGAGGAACACGAATCCTGTTTATATTTTGCTGCTATGAAATCAGTTAAAAATTGTGCTTCCTTCTGAGGAAGGAGTGTTGGAAGGATTAAGTGAGATAACGCATGTCAAATGCTCAGTGCAGTGCCTGCCACGCGGTAAGAGAAGAAACACATGCTGTTTTAATCACTATTATTATTGTTGTTGTTGTTAGTTTCTAATCAGAAATCCAAAGACTAAAGGAAGTCAAAGAGAAACAGTTATCCTAATGAGTATACAGATTCCTACTATGATGACACACTTGGTCTTGCACGAAACGGGCTTATGAGATAAGAACCTCCTTTGGGGGAGTCAGACAAAACCTCTTGACCCAGAGAAAAGCTGGCTGAGGTTCTTCCCTACGCCCCAGAAGGAACAAGATGCTCCAGCCCCCAGCAGCAAAGCATGCAGGAAACAAACCTTTGCCCTCTTTCATGACCCCTACATGTTTTCCTCCTACTGTTTATCTCCATGGAGACAGAGATACTAAACGGAGGATGCACAAGCTAAGGCTGGGTGGAACCCCAAGCCTTCAGCATGAGAGCTTGAGTTAAACTTGGTATTCCCTTGGCATAGGATGTTGGGTAAGTCATGACATAAGCTGTGGATTTTCTCATTCATAAAATAGGAGCTTTTAATAATATCCACTGACCTTTGTAGGAACTGAGCAAGACTATGAAGTCCTAGAAAATTGCAAATTTTAAGGTAATAAATCCTGAGATTGCAAAAGTAAAGGCAAACTCTTCCCTCTGGAAGACAGATATTTAAAACAATATGTAACTAACCACTCTGTAGAATAATGGAAATGGTTTCCTTTACTTTGGATGAGATAGTATCTTTGAGAGCATTCTGTTGATCAGGAAGCATGTTTCAGACTGCGGCCAGAGGGAATCTTTGCCTTGTTTGCCAGACTCCAGAGGGCTGAATGCCTCATTTAGGGATGCAGAGACTTGCTTGAAGACTTGCTTGATGGAGAGGGGGATGGAGGTACAGGTTGGCACCAGCAGCATGTGCCCATCAGGGCAGAGACGAGTAAAGAACATGGGCCATGGCTCTAGGGGCAGGAATACCAGAATCCGGCTTATGGGTTTTTTGGTGGAAGGACACCCTCTTATCCAGCTAAGGAAGGGGAGCCTGGTTTCGTGCGGGTCCAGCTGGAAGGCCTGGCTGGGAAAGGCAGGAGAGGACCCGTGCGAGGACTCAGAGGTCTGGGGCCAGCCAGCCAGCTGAGGCATCAGGCAATAATCAGGATGGATCTGTGGAACCAGTCAGTGTTCCTTGGGGAGCCTTGGAAGTACGTGGGGCGGGGAACCAAAAAAAGGGCTGGATTTCCTACACATGGAGTGGAATATTTTCATTTGGGCATTGAAGGAAAGGATTACCCTAAACTCTGGCCAACCTGGGGACAGCCAAATAACATTGCTGCTAACACTGGCAGGGGAGCTGTTGGATTTTGGTCCTGCGTGGTAGCCCCATCAATGAGGCAACAGCCACCACTCAGATCTGTGACTTGGGACACAGAAGCCCTGCTGGCACCCTTCGGCTCTATTCTTCTTCAGCTTGCTCTTTCCCCTCCACTTGGAGGGGCCCCCAGCTGAAAGCACAAACTGTTTCTCAAAGCCAAAGTGCACAGAGCCATGCCGTGTGTCTCCATCAGGAGTAAGAGACTTGCTCACTGAAGACTGTTTTGGGGCTTTGCTTTTAAAGGGCCTTCCCTTCCCTTCAGCAATTTCTGAAAAACAGTGACTCATTACAGGCTTCCACAGGGCCCCCTAAATGGCCTTCCCTCCTCCAGCCTGACCACCCCACCCCCCAAGCCACTCACTGTGCTGCCGCCACCCTGCTGTGTATTAAATGCCAACCTGACCCAGTAAGCCCCTGCTTAAAACCCTGCCATGGCTCTCTGGTGCTCCTAGGTGGGTCAGAGTCTGGGCCCTAAGCAGCGACGCCCCTCCCGTCCACTGCAGCTGTTTCCCATGACACCCTCCCCCTCATTCTCTCCTCTCAGCCAGTGTTTCCAACAAACATGTTTTTCTCCACTTCAGGGTTCTCAAAACAAGATGTCATCTTTGGGCCGCTCACCTCCCCACCTCTTCACCCAGCTTATGCATCCTCTCGGGCTCTACTCCCCTCCAGAAAACTCTTCCTGGCACCCCAGGTTGGCGGGGGCCCCTTTCCTTTGCCCTTCTGCCTTTCCCTTCATAAGCTCGGCTCACTTGGAGTCTCTTGTTCTGTGCTGGTGATGAAGCAGTTCATTTTACTACGAGCTCCAGGGATGGTGTCTGAGCCGGGGATGCTCCTGCTGGCACTCAGTGACCCACGGGACAGTACACCCAGCTGGTAGTGGTAGCGGGGCCTGCCGCATGCTGCCCTCAGCTCACATGTGAGTCCCTTGCTCACCTTCCTGTTCGGAGGGAGGTTGGGGGTCATCAGAGGAAGCACTTTAAAAATAATAATAATAGTAATAACCACTTCTTTTTGAAAGTCCTTATTCTGTTTATTTTATACTCAAAAGTAACTTGCCTTTACCTTAAACTTTAGAATTTATATTTGAAAATAAAGGCTTACTTTATTAAAAAAAAAAAAAAAAAAAAAAAAGGTTTGTTTGTTTGAAGGAATAGCTTAAGTTCTAGAAACTTATTTCACATATTAGAGGTCTGGGTAAATTTACTAAGGATGCCTGAATGTTTTCTTACTGTCCAGAACTGTCAGAATGCCTGATTTTTGTTCCTTGAGAGATCACAATTTTCCATACTGCTATGGTTACTTTTAGAATCAGCTCTAAACCAATGAAAATATATCATATTCCTAATTTTATTTCCTTTAGGAAATATAAATAGTGAAAACAAAACACCCCCTAAATCAACACAGCTATTTAGAAATAAATGATGGAGACATTCTTCAAAGCGCTTAGCTTTTGTTATCATTTCGATCTAAGTTGGATATTTACAAGCTGTTATCAGATAAAATTAGCTGTAAATAATTGACCTATTTCTCACCACTGTTTTCACACTTTGAAGTAATAGGGAAGAAACTCTTTGATTTAAAGAGTCTTACTTTTTGCATGTAATGTGTTTTTCCCTCAGTGTTTTTTAAATTATGTTTCATGAGGCACTCAGTATACCAAAGCACGGCCAACTGGCTCTAAAATGTACATTAAAAGGCGCGGGACACACACCCTGGGGTTTGTAACAGCTGCTAGTACGTGAGGGCATCTTCAGAGACACAGTCGTGAATCGTCACAGGAACCCAGTACAGAACCTTCCGTAGAGGGTTAAAAAATCAAAATACAAAAATAAAACCCATATTTGCTCTTAGAGGCAAATGACTGCTAAAGTGGCATTCGTGGTCTCAGCAGGAGAATTCACAAAGCAGCCTGAAATATTAGGGACTGGCCTAAGTTTCTCCCAGAAAATAACCCCCTCTCATCCCTGAAGGGAAAAGACCTACGGTGAAGACTTTGCCAGGGAAAAAACAAATGGTTTCAGACATTTTTTCCTATACTGTACTTTCCAGGAATTATGTAACTATTCTTCTTTAGACAAATAAATCCATCCCCAGGACAGGTTGAGTTTTCAAAAGGAATCCAGTATTGAAGCCACAACTTGGATTTGGACAGGGTCTGTCCAAGGCAATCAGACATGCAGGCAGAGCCCCTAGCACTCAGGACAGAGAGCCCGACCAGCTGTGAAGGAGCTCCAGCCTCTTTCTTTTCTACGTCAACTAAAGCACTCTGTGCTAAGTGTCCTGAGAACAGGAAGCAGGAGTAGTTGCCTCTTATTCTCTCTCTGACTTGTATACATCAGGGTATAGTAAAGCTGAAGGGTAGAAGTATGGCAGTCAAGGTGGTCTTGACTAGAGACAAAAGTAGGAAAAATGCAGAAGGATGGAAGCTTGCACAGAGCCTCTTGGGAAGCAGCTGCCAGGAAGAGGCAGCTGTGATGAGGTGATCAGGGACCAGGAGAGCTACATCTGTCCAGAAACTCTGAGTGGCAAGGGGCCCAAGGGAAGGCACAGGTTGACCAGTGACTTTGGAAGCCCAAGACAGCACTTCTTTGTAGTCCAGCAACAGAGTGTCACAAGAAAGAGTGGAGACAATTCATCCTCTTCACAACAGTGCCTGATGGAGGCCACTCACAAGCCATAAGTGGCAGAGGACATACAGGTGGCAACTGCAAGGGGGGAGGGTGGTCAGGAAAGTAATGACCTGAACAGTGGGGACAGGAAGTCAGGAGAGTGCAGCATGAAGAGCTTAGGGCTTACAGCCAGACCATCTGGGCCCAGTCCTGGCTTTGTCACTTTCCAGTTATGTGACCCTAGGTAACCTCTCAGCGCCTGCTTATTTACTGGGCTATTGTGAGCATTCTGTGAGGTGGTGTATTCAGAAGCTCAGCAAAGTGCGAGGCACAGAGAAAGCAAATACACAGCGGTGCTCATGATCATCCTTGTTAGAGAAAAGAGACCATCCTAAACAATCCTGGAGCACCTCTGCTAGCTGAACCAGTGGACTGCACTAGGCTGCCCCCATCCCAGTACCATCAATCCCATCGCCCAGCTGATTAGCTGTGGACAAAGTGGGAATACACTTGGAAGCTAGACATGAACATGCCTCTCCATCTGCAGACCTGAAATGGGGATTTGCCAGTCACCAAGTAGAAAGACTCTAAAGTTCACAGGAAGCCAGAAGAAGAGAATAAGAAAAAGATATGAAAGAATGAAATGATATTCAACTCAGTTACATGGCTTAAGTTACAAGCAAATGTGAAGAGTTACATTCCCCTACTAAAAGGCAAGGGCTCTCACATTGGGTCCAACTAAATACTGTTTGCAAGATTCATGCCTAACTAAGGCAACTCAAATATTAAAATCTAAACTATAGTCAAAGATTTATAAAATAAATGCAAATAACTCAAAAACCACAATGAGATATCATGTTAACCCAGTTAGAATGGCTGTATTAAAGAGACAAAAAGGGGCAGCACCTGTGGCTCAGTGAGTAGGATGCTGGCCCCAAATACTGAGGGTGGTGGGTTCGAACCCAGACCCGGCCAAACTGCAACAAAATATAGCTGGGCGTTGTGGCAGGTGCCTGTAGTCCCAGCTACTCGGGAGGCTGAGGCAAGAGAATCGCCTAAGCCTCCAACTGGAGGTTGCTGTGAGCTGTGTGATGCCACAGTACTCTACCGAGGATGACAAAGTGAGACTCTATCTCTAAAAAAATAAAAATAAGTAAAGAGACAAAAAGTAACAAATGCTATTGAGAGTACAGAGAAAAGGGAACTCTTTTACTCCTGATGGAAATCTATATTAGTACAGGTACTGTGGAAACAGTATGGCAATTTCTCAAAAAATAAAAATAAAAAAACTACCATACAATTCAGCAATGCCACTACTCGGTATTTATCCAAAGGAAAAGGAGGCATATCTACACTCACGTTCTACGTGTCTGTCAATGGAAGAATGAATAAAGAAAATATGGTATATATAAACATTTATATTAATACATAGTATTTGGCCACAAAAAAGAGTGAAACATAAAACATGCGCAGCAACATGGATGGAATTGGAAGTCATCATGTTAAGTGAAATAAGCCAGCACAGAAAGGCAAACATCACATGTTCTCACTCCTATGTGGGAGCTGAAAAAGTAGAACAGAATGATGAATACCAGAAGCTTAGAAGGGTGTGTGCGGAGAATGAAGAGAGGTCAGTCAATAGGTACAAACAGACAGTCAGATAGAAGCAGTATGTCTTCTATCTGGTAACAGAGCAGGGTGATTACAGTTAATGACAAAATATCACATACGTACGTAAAATATTATGGATCAATTTTTAAAATGACTTCACTTAGCAAATAAAAAGATGCAAGTGCAAAACAAAAATGAATATAAAATGAAAAAAGAAAAGTAAAATAGATGTCACACAATTAATGTCAGGCATGGCAGTAAAGGCAAGTAACAAATGGAACCAAATTTACATGAGATATTTCACAATGAATCTAAAATTGTTACAAGCTTCTATATACAAAACATGTAAGGCAGAAACTACTAGACTCTGTCTCAACAAAAAACTTTAGTTAAAAAAAATAAAACTACAGAGTGTATTCAAAGGAATAAATTGAGAACACTATACATCCAAACATGCAGGATATAACAAAAATAGCAATTAAAGAAAAATTTATAGCCTTAACTGTTTTCCATATTAAAAAGAAAAGAATTATATATATGTGTGTGCATATACATAAATGAACTCCAGAATTAACAGAAATAACAAAACAACTTTAAGAAAACAAGAGAATTATAAAAGAAAAAAGCAGAAATTCCATATTCATCATATTTAACATATCATCTATTATAATGTGTACCATTTTTTATGCATCACTAGGAAAAACTGCTGCCAATTAAACAATATCACAATGCTTTATCATCAGTTGAAAGATGTATCCCAATTTCAGAGGGGTTCAAATGTGAAAAGAAAAAGCACATACTAGGGCGGTGCCTGTAGCTCAGTGGGTAGGGCGCCAGACTCATGTACCAAGGGTGGTGGGTTCAAACCCAGTCCTGGCCAAACTGCAACAAAAAAATAGCTGGGCATTGTGGTGGGCACCTGTAGTCCCAGCTACTCAGGAGGCTGAGGCAAGAGAATCACCTAAGCCCAGGAGTTGGAGGTTGCTGTGAGCTGTGATGCCCCAGCACAATACAGAGGGTGATAAAGTGAAACTCTGTCTCTTAAAAAAAAAAAAGAAAGAAAGAAAAGAACTAGCAAAGGTGGTTCAGTGCCTGTCACTCAGTGGTTAGGGCACCAGCCACATACACCAAGGTAGGCAGGTTTGAACCTGGCCAGGTCTGCTAAGCGACAATGACAACTGCAACGAAAAACAGCCAGGCGTTGTGGTAGGCGCCTGTAGTCCCAGCTACTTGGGAGGCTGAGGCAAGAGAATCGCTTAAGCTCAAGAGTTAGAGATTGCTATCAGCTGTGATGGCAAGGCACTCTACCAAGGGCGATAAAAAGAGACTCTGTCTCCAAAAAAAAAAAAAAGAAAGAAAGAAAAAGCACATACTAGATTGATAGATTGATAAAATACAGTGAATGAAAAGGCAAAAGGAAAGTATGACCAATAAACAAATCCAAAATCTAATTCTTTGGAAAGACCAATAGAAAAAACTCTACAAAGGAAAATTTAAAACAATAAAATACAAACCGTTAGGAAAACAAAAGCAAATATAACCATATACACATGGAGCTTCAAACTTATTAAGAGAATACTATACATAATATTCCCTCCAAAAATTAAATAAGGAAAAATCTCTATGCTAATCAGTTTGAAATTTTGGATCAAATGGGCAATTGTAGTAAGAACTACATAACAAATTTTCCATGTTAGCTGTAAAAGAATTAGAAAATCTACATAAACAATGCTCATGGAAGAAATTTTAAAAGTTGTTAATAATCTACCTTCAAAAAATTACACTAGACCCCCCTACAAATAACAGTAGTTATTTATATGTAAAAACCTTAGTTTCCCTTGTTAGTAAAATTATTTTAGGTCATGAAAAAATTAAAAGTTTTTTTCCATAAAATTAGCATAACCCTAAATCCAAACTACAAGAGGCTTTTTTTTTCTTTTTTTTGAGATAGTCTTACTATGTCATCCTCAGTAGAGTGCTGTGGTGTCACAGCTCACAGCAACCTCAATCTCTTGGGCTTAAATGATTCTCTTGCCTCAGCATCCTAAGTAGCTGGAACTACAGGTTCCCACCACAACGCCCAGCTATTTTTTGTTGCAGTTGTCATTCTGTTTAGTGGGCCCGGGCTGGGTTGGAATCTGCCAGCCTCAGTGTATGTGGCTGGTGCCATAACCCCTATACTACAGGCGCTGAGCCAAGAGGCGTTTTTCATCTATGAAATTGGCAGATAAAAAAATGAAAGAATGCTTGCTTCGGCAGCACATATACTAAAATTCTGGAAGGATGTTTGGAGAATACTTAGAGACTTAAAAATACACCTGCCATTCGATCCTATAATTCCTTTACTAGGTTTATACCCAGAAGACCAAAAGTCACAATATAACAAAGACATCTGTACCAGAATGTTTATTGCAGCCCAATTCATAATAAGTCATGGAAGAAGCCCAA